>MNCI01007062.1:458878-493726 GCA_015680685.1 Gnetum montanum | reverse complement strand
GCTAAGTTATAGAAACAAACTACAAGAGTCTACCTAAGAGTGTAATGAATTGTGTGTTGGATTGTGCATCCAAGTGTCATATTTATATGGCTGAACACATCCTAAGACATTGTATCAATGATGACATAACTTGAGAAATGACATCGGATGAACAACATCATTGCTACAATGTTGTAATACCATAAAATTTGGATTTATCACTTGCTAAACACAATAATGAATGATTTTTAGCATGTTCTATTAGTAGCAGTTTATAAAGTTCTATGGTTTCATATGATGCTATATCTCTATTATGTTATGTTTATGATTTTTTGTGTTATTTACATCTCTTGAGAATTAGCCCTTGTAAAATTTTCTTTAGAAAAGTTTCTTGTTTATTCATTCTAAGGTATGGTTGTTATGTTGGAGATATAACTCAAAATGTTATTTATATAGAGATGTTTAAGAACCTTGATAAATAGCTTTACTAACTTAAATAAATGTATAATTTTTATAATATGCTCACAATTTTCTAAATTAAAATGGAAAATAAAATAGGAACCTCCATTTTTCATAGTTTGGACTTATCCATAATTGTGATCTTTCTAAGCATATTTCTTTAAATATAAAAGTAATGTTAAGGGGAAGAAAGTTTAATAAGTTTGAAATTCTCCTTGAGTTTTGTTTAATCTAAAATAGTTGAATAAAATATTTTATGGTCATAGAGAAGTTATTATATAAAGTAAAGTTGAGACATTGTTAAGAACTTTACGATGTTGAGTTTGACAAGAAGTGTTAAGGATATAATTATTAATATCAACATCAATATGTATTATATATATCTATATGTATAACCATAATGATTATTAGAAAGAAGACTAATTAGGTTGTTAAGTGATTGGTTAAGAAAATATTTGACTATTGAATAAGATATGTCTTTCGTTTTCATGATACTAAAGGGAAGTCACCAAGATAGTTATATATATTTGCACTAAGATACACACTACAATAGTGTGGTACATAGAACATATCATCAATTCTAATTCTTATGGTTATTTACTATGGTTTTTCTTTCATATATTATTTTATATGTACTACAATTTTTATCTCTATATCTTTATTATTATACAGTACTCTTGTTATATCACTGATTTGACTTCATAAGAACTAATGTTCATGTACATGGTTAGGTACTGTCATGATAAATATGAGATTCTACTTTATATATTGTACTTTATAATGAGATAATATGTTTATACCATAGTTTTGGACCATTATGTGCATTCCATATTTTCATGTATATGTCTATAAGTTCTCATTTTTATGGTTTACACACTCATGAAATATATCAATGGTTTCTAGATTGAACTTCATTATCCTCATCTTAAGGACCTCAATTCCTAATATAGAATTATAATGTCTATAATTCTTTTCTTTAATAGTTAATTTTTTATAGTCTTCTATTTAGATGAATGGTACACTCTTCTTTATTAGCTTGCCAATGGTCTAATAACCTTGGAGAAATTTTTAATGAAGTGCTTGTAAAAACCTTTTTGTTCAAGAAAGGATCTCACATCCTTCACTATTTGAGATCTCTATGTTATTCCATGGATTACTTTAATCTTCTCTAGGTCCACATTAATTTCTCTCTTTATATTTGATGTTTAAGCATAATGTCGTTTTGGACCATTAAATGGATATTTTATTAGTTACGCTTTAAGTTGATTTCAATACATCTTTTTAGCACCTACTGTAGATGATCCAAGGCTTATTCAAACTCTAAGCCATAGGTGGAGAAGTCATCCATGAGGGCTTTAATACCATTTCCATTCTACATTTTGAACATGCTAAATACTAAGAGTTGGAACATCATAGGAGCATTACATAGGTAGAAGAATATCTTCTTATATATGAAAGTCTCCTAGGGATCTATGAATGTTGTTTTTATTAATTTTTTGAAGTAATATGAATTTGTTTATAGCCATTATACATATCCAAAAAGCTCTAGTACTTGTGTCCTATGATGATATCTAACACTTGATCAACAGATGACAATGAGAAATAATCTTTGATTGTTTCCATGTTCAATAGCTAGGAATTAATGTAAATCTATCATTTACCTTCCTATAATGATAAGTTGAGTAACCTATTCACTATCCTCTATAGAATAAAAGAATCCTAACTTAAATAATATTTCAATCTCTTATTTAATAACCTGGTTTCACTTGGAATTCAACCTATGATATGGTTGGTATCTTAGCTTCATTATTAGATCCATGTATATGTGGTGTTGACATATACATGATTTGATGAATGTAATTTCTTAATACAATTGGGAAAAGGCTATTAGCTAATTTTTTGACCATCTCTAATAGGTTTTTTTTTTGTTTCCTTTTTTAGTTGGACATTAACTATTGCCGATTTTTCATTGTTTAAGAACACACACTTAATGATTTTTATAATGGATTTAGTTCAAGTGTTTTTGACATTAGTTCTTAAATAATTTCCAACTTTTCCGAATTAATTTCTTCTTCCTACATGGGACCTTCTTGGAAAATTTTATGTTGAATCATATCCATCTCATCCAACTTATTTACATAGGAAATAGTGAGCTTTTCAACTAGTTCCATGCATATTACAAACTTGTATCTTTCTTATGTTATTAGCCACTAGGTGTCTTCTTATTTATTGGTTACTATGCATAAATAATTTTGTACAAAAACCTAATTTGTATAGTGATTACATGTTTGGATTTTAATCTTCTTGATGCTCCAAACCTTCTACACATAGTTGTACCCGATGTTGTACATTATGCATGAAACATACTACTTTACAATTTCATGTTTATTTACCTTGGCAATCTTCAAGGAAGGATCTTAGATGCTCAACTTAGCATCAATGGTGTTAATTTGTCCTCTTTTCAAAATGATGAAAAATTCTTCCTAGCTATTACCCACATGAATATAAAGAAAATTAGTTGGATAAGATCACTCACTAAGGGTAGTCACCACATTGTCTACTTGTCCCAAAAGAATGGTGATGGATTAATATAAAAGATTCAACTTGATGTTACTTTTTCTTCATAAAGGATAAATTCTAAGCCTTATACATTTTTTATGAGATGAGATTCATACCTAAACTTGAATCTAGTAGAGCTTTGCATGGTAGGTTTATTACGATCTGTAAATAAATTAGGTGACTTTCTACATTTGTTCTCTTCTTTGGAAGGGTAGCTACTTTAATTTGGTCTACTATGGTACAAGTAACCATGAAAATTCTAACATTTTTCTCTTGGGGAGAAACCATTGTAGATTTAATTGTGGCATTGGAGATATTGGTATAAGCAATGGAGTTGCATGTTATGAGTTCCATGCTAGTTTAGGTGGGTTGACATGTCTTCTAGCGCTTTCAATAGGTGTAGAACCTCCTTAAAGAAGGGGAACTTCCAAGGCTTTATAGTTACAGTTACTAATACTATCATCTCATTAGTATGAATAGTTTGAGTGATGTTCTTTTGTTATAGTTATAGTGATAACTCTTCTTGCATTGGTGAGGGTGACACAAGTGGAAGAGGATTATGTAAGTGTTATGAAGAGTGAGAGGAGTAATGAAGGGCATATGATGAAATTTGAGAGTATAAAAGTAGTAAGCAAGATCATGAGCATCTAGTCATTAGGAGAATTAGGTTGTTGTATGTAGTAACCATTCAACTAGTGACAAGGGTATTGATGCCTTCATGGTGGCATCCCCCATGACTATGGGTTTTGTCACTATTGATGATATTTCTCTTAAGGTTGAGGAGAAGCCCCACTTGGATAGTATTCGTGTTTGTAGGATTGCCTGTAATTTCCTTGTGGATAAGACAATCTTTTAGGCATTTTATTCTTCATAAACTTTGTGGCTTAAGGCTTATTTCCCATGTTCCTAAAAATTTAACATAATTAGGGTAACAATCCTTTGGATGCTTGTATTAATAGATTACATATCCATCACATTTTTTCAAATTTGAATCTATAGTTGATGTAACCTTTCCCTTTTTCTAATATATTGTTCTTTCCTATTTTCTCTCCTATTGTAGTCCTTGCTCTTGCATTTTTAATTAATTCCTTCATGATCTTTAAGATCGATGAAAAATTTTCATCCATTTATTATCATATTTTATCTACCTTTGTTGCAATTTCTATTTCATGGAAAAGGTATTTCTCGAAACCAATTTTTCATGAACCTTTTCCTCATAAATTTCACAAGCACAAATATCATTCTTACAAAGGGATGGATCCTTGTAATACTCTTTTGCATTCTTTCTTTTTCAAAGTTCTTCCTCTTAGCCACCTAATCAATGAGCCTTTGAATCAATAGATCCTTATCTTTAATGGCCTTATATGGGCATAGATTTTAAGGATCTCTCTAGTTTTATTTTGGAGTTCATTTATGATATGGAAAAGCTACTCCTTTTAAGAAAAGGCATGGCCTAAGTATCGATGTAACAAAGAGCAGTACTACCTAGAGATACATCAAATAATTCATGATTTCCTTACTTCCACTCTTAAATTTCTTTATGAAATTATATACTCTTTAATAGGTTTGGTACTTTTTAGTAAAGAGTGTAAGCATTGTTAACCACTAGTGGATTAAGTTAGGCTTCCATGATTAATACTAGCATTTAGCTTCTTTGATAACTATCCTAAGAAACATCTTTAATTTTTCCCACTTTATCTTAATATTTTATAAAGTTTAGGAATTTTGGAAGGCTTGCAAATAATTCTATGAATTTGAATTATATTCTCCCTCTTTTTGTTAGATAGTATGCATATCTAGTTGCTTGAATCAACTTCTGATGCCTAGTGTGAATCCTTAAGGCCTTACAAATTTCAATCATACTTCTTGTAGCCAATAATGGTTCTTCACAATAGACCACATCATAGTCATAATTAAGATCTTTGTCTACCCAATCATGGTATTCTCTTCTCCTGTATTTATAATTCCTTCTATCTTATTTTGTGTCATGATCATGATCTTTGTTTTTATTAGGATTTCTTCAATGATGATCATCTAGATTTCTCCTATGAGTTTCATTTGGTTGTGTATTATGATCTCTAGGTAAAAATTTATCTCTTTTGTATGTCCATCCTCATCAATATTATATGATAAGAAGGAAGAGGGTGAAGATGCTGAGCTGTGAGAACCACCTTGGAAAATTTGTCTTCTTCTTTGATTCTCTTATGCTTCTCTTTTTATTTCGTTAGAGGTTCTAAGCCATCAAAACCTTCTAGTTCTAGGAACTTTTCTATCTTCTCTAGGATTATTTTCTAAAGTTAAATTTAGTCTTTGATGTGCCAAATATTTAATGTTAAAAATAGGAGGATGGGAGGTGGACTAATGATGGAAGAAACTCTTAGACCAATATTTTGTGTTATTCCTTTTATATTGGGATGTTAGGGGCATCATGTTGTTACCCTTATGAAAAAATAGCTAATCTCCATTTAATGGCATAGTTTGAGTTATACCTTTGTTGGTTACTATGGCTAGACATGTATGTGCTTATCAATAAAATAGCCATAAATAATATAACCAAGACTAGACCTCAAGAATGTTTATTAAAGCATTGATGTAGTTACTCTTTTTTCAATATACAATGTTATCCTACAAATCCCTTTACCACATTTATTTATCCTAGTGGAATATAAAAGTGAAGTTAAGAAAGTAGGGATCTAGATGAACATATGAGACCCTTACTTATAGTAACCCACTTCAATAATCATAACTAATAGTTTTGTCATTGTTCATCATTGGGTTTTCATTGCATGGTGGGTTGTTGGCTCTTTGAGAAGTAGTTATGATTATATTAGTATATGTGTATGTCATACAATATCAAATAATCTATAAGATAAATCATTATAATGTTTAACAATGATCACATATGATATAAACTAAACTAATTTAAATTGCTAGCATCATCCTTAGCAACAACACTACATGATGAGTAATGAGTCTACTCAATGTCTAACCATATGATCTGAAAGCATCATAATAGAGGAATTAGCTTGAATCTATAACATAGTTTAGGTAATTATAGATTGCTATCTTTCTACCTAGATTATTAGTGACCCTTCTATTATGTATGGTTTAGTTTAGGTAAGGCATCTAATCATTGATGTTATTTGACCCATGATTAAGGTAAATAAAAACATATAAATTAGTTAATTAATCTAATTGTTAAATAAAAATAAATTCTTGACTAATCTATGATGATAAGTGTTTATTCTCTAAACTATTACCATGTTCATGACTCATGTACCTATTGTTGGGATTACCAAGTGGTATGCCATTGAGTGAACCAAGCACTAATATTGCTAGGATTACCAAGTGAATACATGTTTATGCTTAATGTTGGGTGGTGTTCATCTCACTAAATATTAAACCTCAATAAGTGGACAAAGCCTCATTTCCCAAGTGAAACGATTAATCTAGTATCTATATTTGGGCTTGGATTGGGGGGGGTGGGTCGTGTTTTCAAAAATGCCTTTTGGAATGCCAAAAATGGTAAATTGATGGGTTTTATGGGGGGTATACACTTTTCTACACTGACACCCTCTCTATAGGTGGTAAGTTAGCTAGGAGACTTCAAAGTCAACTTGGAGGAGTGTAGGGAAGTGGATCTCACCTATCCCTAGCATTTAAGACTTACCCCTAGTGTGGAGGGGTCAACTATTGTGGAGGGGTTAGATAGTGTGGAGGGGTTAGCCAACTAGGATGCATGGGAATGGATCCCACCTACCCCCTTGAATGTGGTAGCCAATTTGTAGTAATTTGGTAGCCAATCTATTAGCCATTTGCAAGTAATTTGTAGTCCAAATCATGGCCAAAAACCTATAAAAACCAAACCTTAATATCATTTCAAGGTTGCACACTTTGTTAATTCAACACCCTTAGCATTTGGCATCCAAGAGCTCTTACTTCCTTAGCAAAAATGTAGCTTCTTAGGGCCTGATAGTGTGGAACCTCTACAACTTGTTACCCCTCGTTACCCCCCTTGGGATCTATGGGCTTTTGATGTCAATGTACATGTACAAAAATCAACATACGTGGAGGGATAAGAAGAAGGGCAAACATAACAACCTAGCCATAGTGATTGTGACCAAAGAAGCCAAAATCACTAACTAGGGGCCAAGGACCAACCCATCCAAGGTCCCTACTAATAACAACCATGATAACTAGCCTTCAACCTCTAGGGCCACTATATCGACAATGACTAGACCAAATTTTGAAAGGACAGGTAGGTTTAGATATACTACGCTGCCATTAAAACCATCAAAGTTTTTAGAACAGCTTTTGAAAAGTGGGTGTATTCAATGCAAATAGATGTCTAAAGCTTCATAAAAGAAGCATGGTAGGCTCTATGAAATAGCCAAAGATCCCACTAGAGCAACAAAAGATGACTCAAAGCTACCTAAGTACTTTAAATTAGACCACTTTTACTACTATCACCAGCTACCTAGTCATGGTACAAACTTCTACCTTGCATTGAAGAATGACCTACAAAAAATGATAGATAGGAAAGAGGTGGTTCTAAACTCATCTAACCTTGTCTAACCATAAAATTAGTTGATGCAAGTGTACAAGGACCCATTGAATGCTAATAAAAACCCTTATGTTATCTTAGCATTCGACATTGATGACAATCAGAGAATAGTAAGGAAATAATTTATGTTCCATGTACCCCCCTCATAATGAAAGGATTTCTTTAGCTTCCACTAGCTTAATACCCCCTTTTGTTGTTATAATACCATTGTGGGTGCCTCCAAGGAAACCTTTTATCATCAATGTACCCCAGCCTAATACAACCCCACCAACCATAGCCTAACCAACTAACATGACCACACAAAGACCTCCTATGGTGGCCAATGCTATTGCCTATTGCTCACAACCAACAAATGATAACCAAAAGGCTTCAACCAAGTAGAGGAAGAAGCAAAAGAAAAAGCCCAATAATAAGGGTGACAAGCAGACAGAGGCATGGAAGGAAGTGGATTCACTGAAGCCTACTTTCATATCAGCTATATCCATTATCTCATCTGCTTAACCTACTTCAACCAACAAGCCATAGAAGGACCCTAAAATCCATAACCAAAGTAAAGAGGAGAAGCCCTAGTAGCAACCACCTAAGCCAAACTTCACATTTTGGGGTACATGAAGAAAGTGTAGCACAACTGGGGTAATAAGTCCATGGTTAATGATAAAAACTTCCTTAGTGCAATGGGTCAAGTTAGACAGTCCCTCAAATAGAAGAATACCACTTTGAGTTTGTATGACTTGATTATGACTTCTACCACATATTGTGAGGCATTAGTCAAAATGTTGGCTTCCATCCCCATGACTGAGGACATCCCTACTAATGAGGAATCCATCCATGTAGTGATGGTTCCTCCCTCACTAAAGGAGGGGAAATGAACATCCCTAGTACTTCACAATAGCAAAATCAAGGCCAATCCCCAAAATGGTGACTTAACTAGAAATCCTTTATTCATAACCATACGTGTAGGATAGTTTAAAGTGCATCAAGTGCATGTAGATGATGGGGTTGCAACTAATGTTATCCCATGCACCACCATTGAGTGATTAAGCTTGATAGAGTAGATAGAACATACATGAACAACTACTCTCAAGTCTTTCGATAGGTCTAGGGTAGTTTTCAAGGGGTTCATCTCCTTGGATTTTGTGGTAGGGGAGCAGTTCCCTAAAAATGTAAATTTCTTAGTGGTGGAGGAGACATTAGGATTTAACCTTATCCTTGGAAGACCTTGGTTGGCTCAGTTACAAGCCATGTCATCTCCCATCCACCAAGAGATCCACCTTCCCTATGAGGGAGGTGAAATCATCATTCCTGGTGATAACATGGTGCCCCTAGTTATTAACAACATGGACATAGAGTAAGGGTTTGAAGTGGAGCTTCAAGAAGAAGCTCCTAGACATGAAATCTAACAACCCAAGAGAGAGAAAAAAGCCAATGATGATAATAATAGACATTGGAATGCATTATGGCATGAAATCCCTTTTAACATCATTAGTGAAGGTGATGGTGAATATAAATTTATGTAGAGTACACCTTACTAAATTTCTAATTTTTCAAAGATAGGAAGAGTCTGCACAAGTGAAGTGCACCTTGACCCTTCCACCCAATGCCCTTGTAACCATATAACTAATAGCCATGTAGCTTAACTTTTCTTTGCTAATTTTTTATTCCTATTTATGTTCTCTATTTTACTCTTTATGCATGTAGCCTAAGTTTCTACTCTCATTTGTGTTTTTACTTATTTATTATTGCCTTTCTTTTTCTTTACTTTTACACATGTTATAAACATCAAAAAACCTTATAAAAATTTCAAAACTAGAAAAAAATCCATAAAATTTTTAAAATAGAAAATCACCAAAAATATAACTTTCTTCTTATGCTAGGGACCACCATGGCCTAAAACTGGCAAATCCATGACCTGTTGAGGCCTTAAATTGGCATCATAGTCCACTAAGACTCTAAACTAGTGTTATAGTTTGCTAAAACTCTAAACTAGCATCACAACCCACCATGGTCTTAATTTGGTGACAAAAGCATGGCCCTCCATAGCTTAAAGCTGGTAAGTAATCCTTGTCTATTCATAATCATATAGTTTTCAACATAATCAATGTAGCCATTTCCTGCATAGATATTCTCAACATTTGTAACATTAAAATCTTAAAGTAGTAAAGCAATCAACAACATATATAGCCAAAACTAAAATTGAAGCTTAAAATTTAAAAAATTTTAAAATAAAATAATATAGTTGTGGCCACACTATGTGGCATAAATGTCTAAACCATAAATATTAAATGTTAAAATGTCTACAACTCAAGTATTGGCCAACATAGGCCATACAACATCAAACATAAAGTGAAATAAATAACAAAGGCTATCATATCATGAATTTGATGGTGCCAAGGGGGAATCCAAAGGAGGAGGAGGTGGTGCATCATCATCATCATCACATGGAATATTGGGGCCACAAACATCATAAGATGCTTGTGACATAACAACAACAACTAGTTAGTAATTAGCATAACCAAAACCATAACATGACCCATGCAAAATAGAAACTTAAAATATAAAAACATAAATGCCATCAAACTTGTAGAGAATCTGGCTCTATAATCTCTTAGGGAATATGGTGAAGGGCAATCTCTAAACATTGAAGAATCTGGTCTTCTGTCATATTTGCTTAGTCAATGTTCCCAAAATTGATGCCTGTGAAGATGTTGGTCCTATCTACACCTATCCATAATGGCATATCACATGAGACCATAGTTATAGAGACCTCATCTATAGCTATAGTAATCTGTGGAGTAGGAGACTCAACCACTATTAGAGTGCTTTCAAAAAGGTTGAAAACACTCTTAGCTTGAATGCCTTGGATGAATAGATCTCTCTTCTGTCATTTAGTTGTCTCCATCTTTAACCACTTTAGGTATGCCTCCCGATCAACCTTATACTTCTACTTGTGATCCTTTTGTTTCTTAGCCCACTCCAAGATCCAAACACTATAATCCTTCTAGTCTTGTACCTTTTGGAAGATCAATTCCATCTATATTTACTGCTCATGCAACTCCCGAGAGAGGGACACGTTGTCATGGATAGCATGTCAATAGTGGTCCGATGTGATCTCCTTGGTCTACAAGGTCCCTAATTTAGTCACATGGGCTTCCACAAAGGCCCTATGATCATCAAGATCTTAGATCTTCTTGGCTTTCTTTCTATTTTCCTCCTTCTAGACCACAATTTATTCCCATAGGGATTTTTTAGAACTCTAAATCTCTAATGAAGCTTTTGTGCACAAAACTACTGGATCAGTCATAGTTTTGTATAGCTTTATGGGGACATGTGAAGTGTTAGGAGGAACCTAAGGCAAGGAGTTAAACTCCATGTCTTGGACCAGGTCCCATGTAACTAGTGGCACTAAAAACAACAAAAATATAATCATAAACATGATGTACAACCTTAGATAGCCATAGAACAAAATGGAACTCATACCAAAACAACTAAGGCATAGAAAAACATAGTTCCTATTGATCTCATGTACAACTTGTTCTCATTTGTCATCTCATGCATTAATTCTATCTTGTTCGGGACCTATGCC
The DNA here is from genome assembly GCA_015680685.1 of Gnetum montanum. Lineage (NCBI taxonomy): Eukaryota > Viridiplantae > Streptophyta > Gnetopsida > Gnetales > Gnetaceae > Gnetum > Gnetum montanum. Next base: position 482,582 of record MNCI01007062.1, on the reverse strand, counting down.
CATGGTTTTATGTAAAACATGGGTGTAGGGGCCTCTACTACAAGCTTAGAAACTATGATAAGCATAAAAATTGTTGGATAAGTAAGAACTTAGAAAACCAAACATAAAACCATAGGCAATAACGAATAGAGCAAAGGTATACCTGCATTCGCATGCTCAATCGAAGGCTCCCTAGGTAGTGGCTTACTGAACAAGGTATCAAGATCATCCATATATTATTACAATAGAGCCTCCTTTGCACACCTTTGTTCTTCCTCTATTGTGGCATCCATATGGCTTCACTCCTTCTCCTTGGAACATCTATGTGCCTCCTTTGCTTGCCTTTGCTCTTCTTCAATAGTGGCTACTTGGGCCAGCAAGTTCTACCACTAACCTATAGGCATAACCCATTAGACAAGTTAGCACACATAGCCATAGGGCATAACATAGTCAAAAACATAGTTAAATTATACATGTGATTGCTTGGTCCAAGCTTGGGAACTTAAAGATGATCTTTTGCTTAAAGGGTGCTTCTACTACTAGTGGTGCTTTCTCTGTTGGTTGTTGCAAGCTAGCCTTGACCATCCCAATGGCCTTGACATGCAATTTTTGGATCCTCTTTATGTTCGTTGGGAATGTAAGAGGTGCCTCCCCCATGCTATTAGGGGATTCATACTAATTGACATCAAGGTTCTTGGTGATTATAGAAAATGAATCTCCCATATCCTCTGGTGGGTTTTGGGCCCTCATAGTTAGATCAAGATGCTTTATCCAAGGCTTGGAGAGTTTCTCTGGGTCTTGGTACACCCATGATTCATTCCTCTTCATCACCAAGAATTCTGAAAACCTCTTCACATAGCCTGCAAAAAATGCATAGTGCATGTGGACTATCATGGAGGTTTCCACATGGAGTTTAAGAATTTTCTATTTGATGCTTGTATCTAAGGAAGCAACCTAGTTAAAATGAGTCTCCTCTATCAAGACCTTCTTTAGGATCCATCCTTGTGTGATGCCAACCATCCTCTCTTGTGATAAAAATTTGGGAAAGTCCCGAGATCTGACAAGGAATAGGAGCCTCTTGTGTTAGTGTTCATGAAACTATTGAGAGCAAGACCAAAGTGGCCTCTATTAGCACCAAACCACTCCTCAACTTCTATGCGATGATCGATCTCCTTCATTGGTTTGGTGGTAATTGTTATCCCATTAGCAGGAACACCAAACAAGTCTTGAAAGGTATCCTCACTTATGGTAATGGTGATCGGAACATGTCAACTCCTCCATCAAAGGAATTAATGATGTTCAGAATCTTTGCAGAAGGAATACAAGGTTAGACAACATAAATACCTCAAGAAAACCTACATGTGCAATGTTTTCCTAAATGTTCTTAGGCACATTCCCCCTCAACCACTCCTGTCCTAGCCCCACCTCAACAAACTTTAGAATGAGAGTCTATGCAAAACATATAGTGAGGGGTATAGCTACATTAGTAGAAGTAGAAGGCTCTGTAAGCAAAAGAAAAATGCTTAGAATTAGTATATCCATGTTTATATCATAGAATACTCAAGATCCAAATAGCCATAAAACCTTAGTTATAACATAGAAAACCATTACTTTTCTCATCTCTCTTCTTCTTACTTAGCAAAGCTCATGTGAGGCTTCTAATAGTGATAGCCATATCTCTAATAGCCTTGGGAGCCACTCACTAGCTATGTGCTATTTTGGTAGTCACACACCTCTTGTAAGCAAGGTGAAATCTGGTGGGGTATTTATCAAATTTTCCTCTAAGATATTCAAAAATAACATGTCTAATTTTTGGGCCTTTGGTGAATTCATTCAATGCAGTGTGGGAAACCGTCAAGGTTTGATCACTATTGATTAAACCTTGCACATTAATCCTATATCTGCAAGATATGTGTAAAATTGACAAGTTAGGAAAGAAGACTAAATTAGATAAGGCCAAAATGATAAAACCTATGATAGCCATGCTTACCCTTGTAATTGATACACAGTGCTTGGAGGATTCTAGAATAAAGAGTGGGCTTTCTATGCCACCATCAAAGTATTTTTCATGTTGTATCATGAATACTCTATCATGACCCAAGTATCCAAGAGGTACTATGGACTAATGTTATCTACCAGCTCTCCTATTGCTCAAGTCTCTGGACCATCAATTATGAACTGTGTGACTAGACTTGTAGACCTAGGTAGCAAGGTCTCCACTATGACCACAACCACCTCCTCAAACAACTATGACCACATTATCATACTAAAATTCTGGAGAAGGTAGGCAAGGAAATGCCTTGACCCTGGGTGGAACCACATGGATCCCTTCTTTAGTTCCATGTCAACAAGAGGGATGTGGGCTATTTGCTGGATGATATGGCATAGAATGCCAACCAACTCTACCATGATGAGAATTGACTTTAGCAAGACCCTACAGGGGAAAAACATAAACACCATTAGGACCACATTTTAACATTTAAAATTTCTTGATAAGTTTTTATCCATCCTAGTTGTGGGTGGAATTAGCCCCTATAAAAAACTCTAAGATGTTTTCTCAACTTTGTGCAAGAAATTCAACATTATTATAACATTATTACAATGTTTCATAGCCTTTTATATCATTTCCAAAATTTCATATCTAGAATTATGCATTAGTTCAAATCATGCACCAACTCAGAAAAAGGATCAAAACATACAAAAAGCTATCGTAGTAAAAAACTTACTAAACATAATCAAAATCTCTTTTCTTTTGAAACCAAATTTATAACATAGTTTACATTTTTAGACCTCCCCAAGAGCATGGAAGTTCATCCATCCTTAAAGGGGTAGAGTGCTACAACTAGATTAAGACCAATTGACACAACCTTGATAAAACATTCATGAAAAATTCATCCAAGCTTTGATTTTAGTGATTTTACTATATAAGGAATCTTAAAATCATAATTTTTCTAGCCATGGCCATTACAACTAAAAAACACGTAACCATTTTGACACAAAATGTAGCCAAAAATAGCAAAACCATAGTTGTCAACATTAACCCCATTTCACATAGGGTTGGAAAAAAATTCATCAAGAATTTTTTTAACCTCCAAACAGAGTGATTCCATCACCATTTTAATTCTTGAATCAAGCCCTATGTACCAAAACTTAACAAAAATTCAAAACCTCAGCCTTTGTATTAGAAAAAATTCATTAATTTGGATGAAAATATAAAAAATGGAACAAACCCTAGTTGCACAACCAAATTGAAATGACCATAACTTAATCAATACAACTCCAAATAAGATGAAACCATAGCCATTATAAAGCTTAAATGTAACACTAAGAACCCATAACATTCAATTTTGCAAACATTAAACCATTTTCTTAACAAAAAATATGCAACGTTGCTTGCTTTTTGTATCCAAAAAGCATCAAAAAATCCAAAACTGAATAAACCTAAACTTAATCTAATCATAGATTTTAGCAAAAATGGTTAACAAACCTCTACTAACCACAAAAAAAATCAAAATAAGGGGTTAGTATTTTGTTAAAATTTTATTTTGACAAAACCTTTGCCCTAGATTTGAGAAAAATGACACCATGATGAAATTTTTAGAAAAATCACCCAAAATAGCAAGCTTACTTTTAAAATTGAATTTATCAAGGAAAAAATTAGCAAAATAACCCATGATCTACATGAAAACATCCAATATATGACACAATATTTCACTAAAATTCAATTTTATCAAATCCTATTGAGTAGATCTAGAAAAAATGGCCTTTTTCTAGCTAGGAAAGCACAAAAACAACTAGAAAATCATGAAAAAAGGCAAAGCGTGGACTACCTTCAAATAGATGAAGAGAATCCTTGAATGGAAATGACCTTGGAGAAGGTAGAAATCTTCTTGGTAGCTTCCCTTGATGCTTGGATGTTTGGATTCTTTCTACTACGTTTCTTCATCATGATTCACAATGTTGAGAAGGGTTGAAAACCAAAGGAGTTAGAGCTTCCAGGCTAGCTAGGAGAGGATTTGAAGCTTCAATAATTAAAGTTGATGAAATATTCCATAAAAATTGGTTCCAAGGCTCTCCTCTAGTTCACTAGGTGTGGGAATGATGATTTGTTGTGAGTTTATGTGAGTTTTGACATTAAAAACCAAATAAACCTAACATTTTCACTCCTAAGCCCCTATTGCTAATTTTGTATATTAGAACTCCACATGCACTAAATTCTGGGGGGAGGGATGAGGAGGGAACGTATTCTCCATCTTGGCAGTGGAAAAGGAAATAGTAATTACACTTGTTTTTCTTGATTTTTTGTTTTTAACCCATGGGTCCCACACAACATCCTCACACATGATGTGTTTTGGGCTTTAAACTACATCAACATTGGGGTTTTGATTCCTTAAATACCTAGAACCATACCCAAGCCTTAACCCCCATGAATCCATATTGGGAATACCAAACTCAATGTAGACACATGCCTCCCGCCTCTTAAAACCATGAAAACCCAACTTTCTAATCCAAGGCTCTGAAAGGGGGCTAGACCTTTCCAAAAGTAGACATCTTGGGCTTCCACACTAAGGCCCCCTTTCCTAGCATGGAGGAAGAGGGAAAACCCCCATTCTTGCCCTTTTATGTCCATCACACCTGGACCTAACCCCCAGAAGGAGCCCACATAACTTAGAACCCCTCTAATCACCCCCAGTAGCCCCCAAACTTCGCAAACCTAGTTGAAAGTGGTCAAGACCTTTGGATTTGATGATTACAAATTGGGGGAAGCCTCATCCATGTTGAGCATCCTAGTCCCAATGTGGATGGATGGGATGATAACCAAAATTTCCTAAATTAACCACCTAGTTACCATCCCTTGACCTCCATGCTCACATATAGCCTTTAATAGCCTAGTTTTGTGTTAGAACAAGTCGATTTGCAATCTTGCATAATACCCCACATTGATGAACCCTCTCTCCCATAACATAAAACCCTAGTGCCCCTTCATGACCTTTGATAGTTGATAACCATTAATATTTAAGTTGATTTTCCCAACTTAAATATAACATAAAACCATTTTCCCAACTTCAAATGACCATAGCTTTTGCATTGACAACCCTAGTGCCCCTCCATGACCTTTGATAGTTGATAACCATTAATATTTAAGTTGATTTTGGTATCTAAATCCTTCTCCATGCTGATCACCCCCTCTTCCATTCTAGCTAGCATGGAAGCTATGGGGAATGCCCTAAAACTCACTTTCATGACCTAAGAATAGCTCTATGATCTACCCTAGTGACCTCTATACACCACTAGAGCCTTTAGATTTCATGAAACTTGTCAAAAATGTCAAAAGTCATCATACCTCTTCTTTCCATGGTAAGGTCTACCTACCTACTATGGAGAAAAGGGGGAAATGGCTACATGGACATCAAGGAGCCTCACAAATGAGAGATTTCTAGGTCAAATTTAACCTTTTGATATCTACAACCCCTGGTAGCTTTGAAATCTTGGTGAAACCTACTAAAATGAATTCAAAACCTAATCCCTTGATCTTCCATGCTAAACTCCCTACTCTTCATGCTAGTTAGTGTGAAACCAAGGGGATAACTCTAAATATCATCAAAAAAACCCTTTAAAATTGACAAGTTTTGACCCTGGGCAATGACCATCGACATCATCTACCTTGGGAATACACATGCATGTTCAAAATTGATCAAAATAGCCAAAAAATCAATTCCTTAAAGTCTCCTAGCTAGCTTACCCCTCCTACAAGGGTGTGTTAGCATGAAACTAAGGGGGTAAGCCAAAAAACCATAGAAAAACCTCAAAATTGACTATTTTTTATCTTAAACCTTACCTATCAACCCTAGTAACCCTAAGAGCACACATGCATGATTAATTGAGGTTAAAATTAGTCTAGATCTAAGATATTTGATTCTTCCATGTTGAGCACCCCCTCCTCCATGCTAGCCAACATGGAGATCAGAGGGGGACTCATTTGGAGCTCATAAAAACCTCACAATAACATCAGATAGCCTTGCATGCACTTGGGAACCTTGATAACACCTTCTAGAGCCTTCAAACTTTGAGAAATTGACCAAAAAAATTCAAAAATTAACCCCTTTTGATCTTCCTAGTGGGTTTACCCCCCTTGTATGGGTGTGTCATCATAGGAAAAAGGAGGTAACCTCTAAAAATCCTCAGAATCCTTCAAAACTACCAAATCTTCACTCTAGAACCTTATTGATACCTCTAATAGTTACTATACCTTGTGAAACAAGCCTGAAATAGCCAAAATCAACACCCCAAGGTCTTCCATGCTAAGCCCCCTACACGCCCCCCCACCCCCTACTCTTCCATGTTGGCCAACATGGAGCCAATGTGGAGGACCTACCTTTTGGTCTTAGACAAAAAATTGACACCCCAAGAGACCAAGAATCTACATTGTAAAAACCTAAGATCTCATACCATGAAAATCACACTTGTTTGATTTAGTTTTGATCCTCAAATCTAATTTCCCCATTCTTCCACATTGAGCACCCTTCCTCAACATGAAACAAGGGGAGGGGGGGTGGTGGGCCTCAAAAAACCTTAAAAAATGACCAAAATCAGCTAAAAACTTGGGAAATCTATGATTGTAGCCTTAGGATCCCTATGCACGTCCATTCTTTCACACTAGGACTATGGTGCTTAGTGTGAAGGTTGGGGTAAGCAATTTCAACTTCTTTTAGCACTCAAAATTGACTCAAATGACCTTAAAATAAATATATGAGATGCAAAAATCCCAAATCTAGGTTCTAGCTACCTATTTGAACTTATTTGATCCTATTTTTGCTTAGGTTTTGGTTCTCCACACTAAGCCCCCTCCTCTCATTGCTAGCTAGTGTGGAGATAGGGGGTTAAGCCTCAAAACCTACTTTTTGGCCTTTACTGACCTTCAAGGTGTCCAATTTTAATAGATTTGGCCCTGCGCTACCTTGGGAAGGCCCTAAAACTTTGATTTGGAACCTTTGGATGTTCCAAAATCTACTTTCCTTGGCCTCCATGCTAAGCCCCCTCATCTCCACATTGCCCTAGGTGGAAACAAGGGGATCTTAGCATGGAAGCCTCAAAACTCTTGAGTTTTGGGCCCAAATAACCCTAATTGATGTCCAAACTTACCTAATAGCATTTTATCCATAAACCATGACCTACTAAGGCCTAAAATTGGAAAAAACCTAATCCTTTTCAACCCTATATTAGTCAAGTTTAACCATATGTAGCTTGATTTGCTTGATTTGGCCATGTTACATGATGTTTTGAATTTTTTTAGTCTTATGTTGCATTTTTGAGCTTGTTAACCTTCATTTGGCCTTTATATAGCCTTGTATTTTCTTTATTTGTTTTATTATAGCCTTATTCTTCTTTTTTTAATTTTATTGGTATCAAATAGTGGGGTTTGGCCTTCTTTGACCACCATTTGACACCATGTGACCATGGCCCACTATGGTCTTAAACTAGCATTATGGCCTAATAAGGCCTAAAAATAGCAAAATTGTGATCCTTGTTGGCCATTTGTACCCTTATTTATCATAATTCCCTTTGTTTAACCTTTATTTGGCTGTTATTGCACTTTGCTTACTTGATTTTATCCTATTTATAGCCTTGGATGATCTTGTTTACATTAGATTAGCATGTATTTGCATAATTTTATAGCATTTTAGCATTATTTATTTACTTTTACCCAAGTTCCACTTAGTGTAATTCTGGTTGACATGCAAGATTAAGAGTATGAGTACCTGCAAGTAGATGAGTTTGCCTTTTCACCTACATGGACTTGATGATGATGTTAAATAGTGTATCAACCCTAATTACCTAGATCTTGAGCTTGAGAGTCTTGTCAACTATGTAGCCTTGATAGAGAAACCTCTAGAATGGTCTGAAAACCTAGTCAAAACCCTTGACTTATAGGCTTTCAACATAATCAAAGACTCCCTAATTGAGGTTCCTGTCATAACACATAGTGGTGAGGAGAAAACCCTTAAACTAAGTTCATCACTAGAACCTTAATAGGCTCAAGACATGTCCTACAAGGTAACATTAAGGCATTTTCTTCATCATATAAGGATATGCCAATCCTAGAACCATGGTTAGTGTAGCACAACATCATACTAGACCCAGGAATTAGACAAGTTAAGAAAAAAGTATGTAAGATTAGACTTGGTTTGGCCTTGGCAGTTTGTGATGAGATCTTAAAGCCATATTAGGCTAGTTTTATTAGGGAAATGGGTGTCCAATAGAGTGGTAGTCCCTAAGAAAAATGAGAGTATCCATATTTGCATTGATTTCTAAGAATTAAATAAAGCAACCATCAAAGATAACTTTCCTTTGCCTTGTATTGGTGAACTTATTGATACTACAGCTAAACATGCCTTGTCCTTCATGTATGGATTTTTAGGATATAACTAGATTAGGATCAATCCAAAGCACTAACTTATTACAACCTTCATAATTATTTGGAGGACCTTTTGCTATACTATGATGCCCTTTGGCCTTAAGAACATGAGAGCAACCTACTAGAGAGCCATGACCTATATCTTTAATGATTACATGTAGGTTTTCTCAACAATTATGTAGATGATATAGTTGTTAAGTCCAAAGTGATCAAAGGCCATCCTAATGACCTAGATCTTGTGCTTAAATGATACCTAAAGTATGAGCTTAGACATAATCCTAAGAAATGTGTCTTTGATGTCAAGACTAGTAAGATGCTTGGCTTTGTAGTATCTGAAGTAGGGATACATGTCAATCCTAATAAGGTTAAGGTCATATCCAAATTAGCAGTACCTACCAACCTTAAGAAGCTTTAGGGATTATCAGCAAATTATAGTTTATTCATAGGTTTATCACTAGGCTTACAGATAAATTATAGCCCATGCAACACTTGCTTAAGAAAGGTCTTCACAATGAGTGGACAGCTAAGTGCCAAGAGTTGGCACAACTACTAACAATCTATCCTTCACACAAGGGTAAACTATTTTACATCTACCTTGCCATCTCTAATACATCCATTGCCTTTCTACTCTATCAAAAACATGTTGATGATGCAAAAATTCCTGTATATTATCTTAGCCATGCATTTTTTCCCATGATACCTGATACACTAAAATGGAGAAGTATTGTTTAGCACTAGTCTTCTCATTGAGGAATTGGAGACACTACCTCTTTAGAAGCCAAGCCAACATCATTTGCAAAGATAACATGCTTAGAGCCATAATGACCAACATCTATGAAAGTAGTCATATAGCTTGATGGAAAGCCATAACTACAAAGTTTGACCTTCATTACATCTCTCAATCCTCGACAAAAGGTCACGCTATAGTCGTACAACTCACAGTTTCACCTATTGATGACCAAGTAGCCATAGATACTGAATTCCCTGACAAGCACATTAACATTGTTAGCCAAGTGCTTGAGGGTTATGAGGTAGTCATGCACTTTGATGAAGCTTCAACTACCCATGGGGCCAATGTCACTACCATCATAACTTTCTCATTTGTTAAAATCCAATCCTTGACCTATTGTTTTGAGTTTCCATGCATCAACAACATAGTAGAGTATGAGGGTTTGATTAGATGGATGATGGTAGCTCGTGACCTAGGAATTAGATGCTTAATGGTTAAAGATGATTCACAACTTAAGTTTAACCAAGTAACTAAGGTCTATGCATGTAAAGCCAAATTCTTACAACCTTATTATGACATAGGAAAGAAATTGTTACAACAATTTGTAGACATTGATATCCAGCACATACCTTGAAATGAGAACACCATACTTGATTCAACTATAATGCTAGCCCTTAGTGTTACACCAAATGTGTTTAGTAAGTTGCCCACTTTAATCAAGGACTATGCTATTTCCATCACATAGAACACTAAGGATACCTTTGTGGTCATTATTCACACTACTCCTATTAGGGAGTGGTATGATGATATTAAATTCTACCTTATGCATGGTGAATCCTCACAAGGCCTGACTATCACCTAAAAGAACATTTTATGTAAATGTTCAAAGTAGTATATCATTGTAGTTGATAACACATTATGTCGAAGATCATGAAGCTAGAATAGTCATAGAGGAAGTTCATGAAGGTGTTTGTGAATGACACATAGGACCTAGAGCTATGGCCAGTAAGATTAGATAGTTAGGCTACTACTGGCCCCATATGGAAAGTGACTGCATGTAGAAGGTTAAGTGACGTGACATGTGCCAAAGGCATAGTAACTTAATACATGTATTGTCAACTGAGTTGCACACTACTCAAATTACTTAGACTTATAATGCCTAAGTCTTCCACAAGACATAGCTTCATCATCATTGCAATCAAATACTTTACTATGTGGGTTGAAGCTATTCCCCTAAGTAAGACTACATTTGAGCAAGTCTACAAATTTATCTTAGATAATATTGTAGCCTATTTTGGCATACCTATGACCATAGTTACAGACAATTGACCATAATTTAGCAACCACGAAACAAAATATTTTTGTAACAATGTAGGCATTAAACATTCTTTCTCATCACAGTATTACCCTCATGCTAATGGATAAGTAGAATCAAGTAACAAGGCCATCATCAACTTGCTTAACATGATGCTTAACATCAACAACTGCAAGTGGCATGGGCAACTTGTCCATGCACTATGGGCCTATAGAATAACCTATCACACGATAACTAATGTAACCCCTTATAGCCTGGCTTATGGTTCTAAAGTTGTTTTGCCTCTTGAATTGTAGGTGCCATCAGTTTAAGAAGCCTTAACCAACTTCATCAATGATGAGTAGAACAAGGATTTGTAGACAACAATCCTAAACTTGGTGGAGGAGCAATGTATGCAAGCGCTTAATCACATCGAACACTATCAAGAGAGGCAAAAGTGATAGTACCATCATAACTCAACCAAGTGTAAGATCAAGGAGGGTGAGTTAGTCCTCAAAGCCATCCATGAGGATGCAGATAAATTTTTAGCCAACTGGGAAGGGTTCTTCCTTGTCATTAGAGCCTATGATGATGGAGCATTTAGGATAGCCAAAATGGGTAGGAATTAGTTGACCAATCCAATCAATCATTCCTATCTAAAGCCATATTACATGTAACTGACAATCATTAACAAGTGATCCTACTTTAAGTAGTTTACCAGGGCTTGAAACTAGTGACACCATGGCCTGTCGAGGACTTAAGTCGATAATATGGCTTGTCGAGGCCTTAAACTGATAACATGGTCTACTATGATCTGAAAATAGCACAATAGCCTACCAAAGCCTTAAACTAGTACCATGGCCCATCATGACCTTAAATTAGCAACATTGGTAACCTATGTGACTTGGTTTTGACATTCTATGTGGCTTGCATGCATTGTAATGATATAACATGATTTTTTTTCTTGGTTTCCTTGTCCTCTTAGAGTTGTGTTTGCAAGATGAAGCTTAGAGCCAACACAAGGGTGCAACTTATTATGGCAGCAAGTCATCATGCGATCTTGATGTGCACAATTCAGTGAGTTTGTCTTACTATGAAAAGAGTGCTTGTACCCTTTTCCCTCCCTATGGCACCAATCCTTGAGCCTAACCCAGTAACCTCATTACAGCCTTCCATGCCTTGGAAAATAATGTTGACCTATGTTCTTCACTCATGCACTATAGCCATATGATAACTCTTCATCATGCTCAATTATCAAGTCCACTTGAATGTAACACATTTCACTTAGTGGGAAATCACTAAGTCCATTGAGTATAATGCATCTTATTTAATGGAAAAACCACCAAGTCCATTGAGTGTAACACAACTCACTCAATGGGAAAACTATGTCAAATTGGTCTTGGAAAGGAAATCCAATGAAGGTTTTACCTCACAAAAAAAAAGAGAAGAAGAAGCAAATTGCCAAGGGGCCAAATGGAAAATGAAGCCTTAAAGCCTAATAGCTGAAGAAATATTGGAGGAAAGTGATTGGGTTCTCAAACACATTTGTCAAATGACCAACACTTCAAAGTAATTAACATCATGTTATAACAATAATGAAAACACTTGGAATGATTGTTAATCTCCATGACCATCTCCCTAATTACCATGACCATTCTTCCATCATAGTCTAATCCCATCATCACAAGCACTCTTTAGCATGGTTTAACATGATTGAATCAAGTGTGAAGAGGGAACATTGGTGGTGGACCTATAGTGGTGTTTTTCATTCTTTGTCGGTGCCTCTTAGGTTAATCCTCCAAACACCAAGAAAGAGGGGCCAATGAAATACCACCAAATTTTATTTTTTAACCTTTGTAACCCATCCCATGAAACTCAAGGAAAAAATTCATTATAAATGTGAATTTATCGCACATATTTCATACTTTTTGGGGTTGAAAAATGCCTCAATAAGTGGCCAAATCCTTATTGCGTAAGTGAAAAGAGTTACCTACTATCTATATTTGGGCTTGTGGGGTGGGTTTTAAAATGCCTTTTGGAATGCCAAAAATGGAAGACTTACCCCCAACATGGAGGGGTCAACTAGCATGAAGGGATTAAATANGGGGGGGGGGGGGGGGGGGGGGGGGGGGGGGGGGGGGGGGGGGGGGGGGTTGTGGATCTCACCTATCCCCAACATGGAAGACTTACCCCTAACATGGAGGGGTCAACTAGCATGAAGGGATCAGACAATGTGGAGGGGTTAGCCAGCTAGGATGCATGGGGGTGGATCCACCTACCCCTTAAATGTGGTAGTCAATTTGCAATCAATCTATTAGCTGTTTTAGCCAATTTTTAGTCCAAATCATGGCCAAAACCCTATAAAAACCAAACCTTAATACCATTTCAAGGTTCCAAACTTTGCTAATTCAAAACCATTAGCATTTGACATCCAAGAGCTCTTGCTTCCTTACCAAAAATGTAGCTTCTTAGAGCTTGACAACATGGAACCTCTACAACCTATTATCCCCTATTACTCCCTTTAGGATCTATGGGTTTGGGTGTTAATGTTACCCCTATGGGATCCTAAAATCCCAATGTGGAGCACTTTCGCTACACTAATCCCTCACATTTATCAAATATAGCAACAACAAGCATTATAGATCTATAATGGTGATAAAGGAGTGTCAATGGAATTGGAAGTGGCAGAGATACCAAATCATGGAGTTGATTATGGCTTCAATAGGTTTTGCCCCCATGGATAATAATTTTGTACACATCTTTGATCTTATTCTTTGTTTATTTAATGAAGTTTTTAGTTTCATTTTGTGTACAATTTTATATATAATTGTGATATTTCTAGTGCATTATTTTATTAGATCTATATCGTTTACTTTGTTATCATCATTTTGCACCACCCCCCCCCCCCCCCCCCCCCCCCCCCCCCCCCCCCCCCCCCTCCCTCCCTCCGTAAGTCCTTAGGTGATCTACTAGATCATCCAGGGAACCTTGAATCCCATTTTTCTTATGGGGGCCCTAGAGATTTGGGGTTGAGGTTACTTGTAACTGAGAATCCTTAGTTTTTTAGAGACCAAGATTTTCTATCACTACAAATAATTTTATAATAACAGTTCTAATAAATATTATCTTTAAGCCCACATTCATTCATGATTTCTATTCTTTCTGAGAAACATCAAAAGGTTAGTACACTAGAATACTCATGAAAGATAGATCATGAATTCAAATCTAATAATATAATATAAAGAGCAATAAAGCTATAAGAATCATACTAGGAAAATACATTATAAAAATAATCAAACCATAGCTAGTCAAGCTATATAAAAGATTAAATAAATACCAAATTTTCTAACTTCAATAATGTAATATAATAGACATGTCAGGGGCTCAATTCTTCATCAACTATAATATGAAGTAAGAGATTAGGAGTTCAATCCCAAAAAATCATAATTATACAAAAGATTTCACATACCTAGTAAATAATAAAATTGAAATTAAATTGATTTTTTTAACATTCACTCAAGCCCTTGGGATCTTTCACACTAGTTTCAAAATTCCTTTTTAGGAAATTTTTTTAATAACTTAGCATAGCCCATTGAAATCAAACCTATGATTAGGATTTTCTAGGGAAAGACTCTTACAACTAAGATAATACCTCTTCAAATAGTTATCAAACATCAAATAAGAGATTGAGAGGTCAAGTCTCACTTTAGCATAATTAACAATAAGAAGTTAGCCTAGTGGTAAGATTGTTCATTTGAAAGCTTCAAGTCATGGATTTGATTTTGGTAGGCAATGCTAAGTTATAAAATTCTAATTGAATTATCTATCTTGAGGTGTACATATATTACAATTATTATTAGTTCCAACACCCCCTCACTTTAGTGTAATTAAGAATGAGGTGTTAGCCTAGTGGTAAGTCACTTGATTTGGAAGCTCTAGGTCATGGATTTGATTTCGGTGGGTAATGTTGAGTTATAAAGTTCTAATTGAACTATATATCTTAGGGTGTACCTATAGTTTAATTATTTTAGGTTTCAACACCCCCTCACTCTAGTATAATTTATATTAAAATATCACATAGTAAAGTTATAGAAAAATACATACAAGATTTATATCAAAGCTTCATGCAAACATACTTATAACAAATTCATACAATATTATACATAGCACAAGTTTGATACAAAAATTAATAAATCTAAGTTCAAGACTTCATAACTTAGGGTATTACATTCTTAAGGTTTATGAGTCCCAATCTTGGATTAGGCTAGTTGTTTCTTTCACTAGCATCTTATGTTCTACATCTTTTCTTATCCTTACCTTAGTTTGCATATTCTTGTCCACACTAAGATGTCATCTATAATCACCTGAAAATAGATTGATTAGCTCATGATGATTCAATTTGATGTTGAATCTTAAGTATTCATTAAAATGATAACCTAAAATTATTATTGTTTTAAATAGTGAAATTTTATTTTATTTCTATGTATATTTTTATTATTTTATCTTAGATATTTAAATTTGAGGTTTTGGAAAAATTTTAAACTTGTAGCATTTCTCATCCTCCATGACTAACATGCAACTCTAGATGCGTAATAATGAAGAAATGGAGCCGATTGCACATTTAATGTGGAAGATATAATTTTTAGAAGGCTTAAAAGATTTGATGACAAATAATATCATACTGTAGGAAAACATGCCTTGTTGATGGATCAAAGATTATTTTCCTTTGAAACAAGGACTAAAGAAGTATGGAGATCTTATTAGGTTTCATGCTATCTGAATCATCACCAATAGAACTACATAACCTTGATTTCTTTGTGAATCTTGTTACAAAAATATGTAGGATTATTAAGGAGGCTTTGCCTTCCTAGCTTCAACCACCATCCTTCTCTTTAGAGCAGGCCTTAGGGCTAAATATGTTAGAGTAGGAATCTATCTTAGCTCTCTAAGTGAAACGGTATTATGTATGTATTATTTGTGTGTGTGTGTGTGTGTGTGTCTTATTAGTTGATTCCTCATTTTCTTATGGCTTATTTGATGCACCTATAATGAAGGACTAATGGATTGTGTGTTCCTATGATGTGCTTGTAGGTGCTCTAATCTTTAAGATGTAGTTCTCCTCAATTTGGTCCTACCTCATTGCATCTGTTGGACTCTTAGGTGGTGCTAAATGGTGTTTTTAAAGGAAACACCATTACACTTGATATGAGAGTCATGGTTTGCAATTTGACATTGGTGGTGGTTTTTAGTTTATTGTTTGAAACTCTTGGGCTATCATGATATATAAAAGGAAGAGAAAGAGAAATTTCCTCTCAGGTGAGACTCCTACTAGCTCTAATCCTCATGATAACATGAAGAAGCCTATGCATGATGAAGTCGATGATGTGACCTCTTAAAATAAATACTTGAATGATGATGAAGAGGTTCTTATTGAGATGCATGAGAATTACTCCCTCGACAAGGTATAAGAGCTATGGGAACAACTATTTTAAATTAACAACATGATCTTCAGTCACTTTCCAATTGTAGAATGGATTAAAATGATCCATGACCTTGTGGACAAGCTAAATATCCTATACCTATGAGAAATAAATTTAGAAGCTAAGCACAAGCTCTTTGCATTTAAAAAATTTGTACTATGGAATTAGGTGGAATGAATGGGAGATGTTATTAATGACATCTAAGTCTCTATGGATGACATCTAGCAAAGGATGATGACCTTAGAAGCATAAGTGAAAAAGCTCATAGTAAGGAATGAGAAACTAGAAGAACAGTTAGTTGTTTAGGCAAAGGTAGTTTTATTTGATTTAAGATGATCAACTCACAAGTTCTAAGCCAAAGAGTCGAAGGTCTATAAAGGGAATCATGATGGCAAGCTTCTAGATGCCTTCATCTTTGAGATGGATTGCTTCCTTAATATGAATGAATACCTAGAGAAGATGAAAGTCAACATTTCTTCCTAATTATACAGAAGATTTTCTCAAACTTAGTGTCTTAACATTGTTCAAGAGATGAAATTGGAGATAGCATGAAGGATAGTTGAGACATGGGAAGGTCTTAAAACTACTCTATTTAAGAACTTTCACTTAGGCAATTGTCTTTATAAATCTTGGACAAATTTGAAAAAAAATCTAGGGGAGTAGGAAGTTGGAAGATTACCTTAGAGAATATTAAGAAATGATGTTGCAAATTCATGTGATGAGTGATGAAACTAAATTTCACCTCTTATTTAAATAACCTAAAATCCTAGGCCTATTGGAAGATCAAAATCTATAATATTTTAGAATATAGGGAGATACTTGGGCTAGCTACAAGTTTGATGGTCAATTCAAAGATCCAAAAGTAGAATTAGAATGGAGCTGAGTATCTCAAAATGACAAAAAATTTGGTAGTGGTTCCAGCTCACCTAATGAAAGAAATTTTAGGGGTGGCTTTTGGGTTCTACATCCTACTATCACCCATGATTCTCAAGCTACTTTTTAGGGTAAAGGAAAGTGATGGATTCCTAAATATTATGATAGGTTTAAGAATAAGTGTTCATGCTTTGAAGAATCCATGAACGGTCCTTTGAGACATCCTGGCATATGATGTTTCATTTGCTTCAAAATCATATTACTTGAGACTACTCATAGAATCCCAATTTATGGCTAGCTAGAAGGATTCAAATGGTACTTTATGATTAAACAAGTTTGAGTATTAATTACAAGCTCAGTTGCAAATGACCAAGATGAACAAAAATGGGTTAGAGATCAAGTCCCTTGGAATGATTGAACAAATATCCCAAAGCTCAATAGTAATTTAGTAGAATGTCCAAGGAGGATAACTAAAGTAAGAGTCCATCATATTTGGTATAGATTATTTAAATGTAGTTTCATGAAAGGTGATAGATCTATTGGTTGACATGTGCTAGTCATAATTTTCTTTCATAAAAAATTGCTTATACCATGAATTTAGAAGTGCAGCTAGCTTTGGCATCTTACAATTTAGCCAAGCTTCATCCAATAAGATGCATGAGAGTCATGAAAGATATGGATGTGAAGAAATATTAGTGGAGTGGAAGATTGGATTTCTTACTCTTAAACATTGATTCTTTCTAAGTCGTCCTTGGACAAGAATTTTTTAAAAAGCCGAAAGTGCTAGTTGCCTCATACCTAGATGTCCTCTATATTTTGCATCAAAATTTACCCTATGTATTAAATAACAGTACATTAGGAGTAACTAGCACACTCCACGAAGTTCAAAGTATCTCACCCATATGATGATATGGGTTGTTAGGGATCCAACTTAGTAGATGTTCCTTGTCATATTGAGAGAGATGGAAGAATGAAATTTTGCATAGATGAGCATGTAGATTGAGGATGTGTTGGGGAGGTATAAGGGTATAATACTAGTGGAATTATGTATAAAATTTCAAAAATGGTGGGTTTTTGATCACATAATGAAGATACTACTAGGAACTAGTCCTTATAGATAATAACCTTACAAAATGATGATCCCTAAGCTAGTGGAGCTAAAGAAGCAATTGGAAAGCTTGGTGAAGAAGGATTACATTCAACCCTTCAATTTTTTTTAAGAAGGTCCAATGTTGTTTACTAAGAAATAATATGGTTCATTGAGATTATGCTATAAATTAAACCTATTGAATAATACACTATTAAGAATAGCTATATGATATCACTAGTTTTGGACTTTTTTGACTAACTAGTGGGGGCTCAAGTCTTCACTTGACTTAACCTTTATTAAGGTTATTATCAAGTGTAGATTGTAGAGGGTGATAAAGAAAAGATAACATATATTACTAATTACAACTCGTACAAGTGAATGGTCATGTCATTTGGGTTGTGCAATACTCTGGCTAGGTTTTGCATACTTATTAATAAGGTGTTTCATTTGTACCTTGAGAAGTTCATTAAGGTATATCTTAATGATATTCTGGTGTACTTTCATTTGATGGAAGACTGCATTCAACATCTAGATCTTGTATTCTCCAAATTATAGGAGCATAAACTATATGTTAATAATAAGAAGCATAAATTCAGTAAGGTAGAGCTGAAATTCTTAGACCACATCATTGGCAGAGGTAAGGTGAAACCATACCCAAAGAAAGTGAAGGTCATTTTCATATGACCTATATAGAAAAATGTGCATAAAGTACACTAATTATTGGGGTTGGAATGTTATTAAAAGAAATTTTTTTTGGGGGTTTGTGAAGTAATGTTAGCCTTAACTAATTTTCAAAAGAATGATGTTCCTTAAAATTGAAATATCTAGTGTTAAGAAGATTTCAATAAGATCATGATGATCCTCACAACTTAACTCATGTTAGTGATTTTTTACTTCTTAAAGCCATCCAAAGTTCATAATAATACTTTATATGAGACAATTGGTTGGATGCTCTTATAGGATAACCATCTAGTAATGTTTGAATTTGAGAAGCTAAACTAGAAAGAATAATTTTGTCTAGTGAATGAAAAGAAAATATTCATCATTGTGCATTGCCTCTACACATGGTAGCACTATCTCCTTTGTAATGCTATGGTAGTTAAAATTTACAACATTTTCATGAATTACTTTATCAATTAATCCAAGTTGAAGTTAAATTAAGCTTGATGGTTGAGCCTATTGTAGGAGTTTCATTTTTAGTTTGTCTATTAATTAAGCAGGGAAAATGTACTAGTAGATGCTTTAAGTAGACATCCTTATGTACACTCCGTGGAGGTTGTGGGATAGCCAAATAACTCATTGATGGTGGCTAATCATAAACTTCAACAGAAGATCAAGAATGGATTGCATCATGATTAGTGTGCTTAGAATTTATTGAAACTACTCCATGAAGGTAATGAATCAAATTTCAATGAAGTTTCTGGCATGATCATTTTTATGAAAAATCAAATTTATGTTTCTATTTAGGGTGTCTTACATTTTTAAATCATTGTTAAATGCCATATCACTCTATAAGTGGATCATTTGGGACATAAACAAGTGATGACACTAGTAAAGTGGAATTTATATGGGCCTAATTTGGGGATTAATGTGGTGACTTTTATGCAGAGATGTTTAAATTGCCAACAAGATAAAAGTTCCAATAAGAAACTAAGGGGCCTCCTTCATCCCTTGGAAAATTTATAGCCTCCATGGATAATTGCCTTCATGGATTTTATCATAGGACTCCTCATAGTATAGAGATTTTCCAACATTCTTATAGTGATGGATAACTTCTCAAAGTATGTCATTTTATCCCATGCTCTACCTCTTTCATGGCTAAAGATGTGACATTATTGTTCTTTGAAAATGTAGTTCACTACATTGGATAGCTATAGAGCATTATTTTAGATCATGAATCCCATTTCATGAGGAATTTATAGCAAAATTTATTCAAGATGTTAGGTATGACGCTATGAATGTCTTCAGGGTATTATTCCTAGATAGATCAAATGAATTGTGTGGTTATGTTACCTCTGGCTTAGTATAGCTATAACATTCAAAAGTTCTTAGCCATAGGATTCTTTGTAGTAGAGTTGACCTTTCAAGGTCCTTGTGTTAACATGGTTGCTTACAAGCTATAGTTGCTAGTGTATTTGGCTAAATACTATTTGATGTTCTGTATTTTAATGATAAAAAAGTTTAATCTAGGAAATGTTGATCTAGCAACACTAAGGTTTTGCTTTTAGTATGCACTTTGAAAACTCTTACTCCACTCATTCTAAATGCCCTTGTTGCAGATGTTCTATATTTTAAAAGTGATAAAAGGCTATATTTACATATGGAAATATAGAAAGTACAAGTGAAAGCATGAAGCTAAAGTTCAAACTTCAAGAATAGACAGAGATCAAGTGAGTCAAAATAGCTTCTTTTTTTTTGTAAAATAAGAATAAAAGCCATGTAATTTATATTTGAATTATTATGTCACATAAGACAAGATAGGAAATTCTATTATTTTTACTTTTCTTAAAAGATTGATGGGAAAATGTAATTAGACAATGACTTTAATCTCCTATGTCTCTTGAATTTCGAGCTTAATTTTTCATAAAATAGGCTTGTCCCATCATATTCTATTATGACCCCATCATTTGGCTATAAATATGTGGGCAAATATTGTGTGTAAGGGAAGAAATTCCTAAATTTATCCCATAATCCTATATCCTATTTATCATCTACAATCCCATTATCAATTTCACAATTTATCCTATTACAAGTTTATTGGATTAACATAGATGCTATTGGATTTTCACAATTTATCCTATTACAAGGTTAACATAGATGTTATTAGATTTTCATGATGTTTGGAGCATTGTGAACAAAGGTAAGTACTAAAAACATTAAATGAAAACTCAAGAAAGAAATTTCAAAAATAATCAAGGAATAAGAATTAGATAAAAGAATAATTTGCAATTTAGTTTATGGAAAAATTAGGAATGCACCTTTAAATTTTAAAAAAAGCAAAGAAATGTGGGAATAGCTTTAAAACAAATATTAAGTCAAGGAAAGCATAGATGAAAGTCTACAAAATATAAAGGAGGGCATAAATCACACAAAATCAAAAGTTACTTACAATCAAGAAAGAGACATTCATACTTTAAAAACCAAAAAGAATGCAAACAAGGAGGATAAATCAAAAACTTCACAACATAAAAATTCAAAAGAGAAGAAATAAAAGAAATAAAAAACTAGAGGGCTAACATTATCACAAAATAAGCAGTCAATATTTCATGCATTTTACCATTGAAAATTCCTTCAAATAAGTGACTATTGAAAATAGGTTATGGAAATCACATGACTTCAAGAATTGATGACTTAAAAAATTCATAAGAGAAGCAATGAAAAAAATTAAAAATTGAAGGGACAACACTTAGAAAATAAGTAGCCAATCTATCATGCATTTTACCATTCAAATAAGAAAATTCCTTCAAATAAGTGGCTACTAGAAATAGGTTGTGAAAATCACATATCTTCAAGAATTGATGAATTTACTAATGTATCATCTAGAAGAGGCCTTGGAAAGTTATATTTTGAAGATGATAGAGAACTTCAAATTCTGAGAAAATTTATAATAAATATCAATATGAAAGATAGAAATTATTTTGAAATTAGAAATGTATTTTGTGTTCAAAATATTGAAAAATCCTTCCTATGCATTATTTATGATAAAAAGATAGAAATGTATTTTGTGTTCAAAATCTTGAAAAACATATGCATTATTTATGATAAAAAAATATGAAAGCTAAATTTGAGATGCTTGGGAATCAAATCTATTGTCTAGAAATAACTTCAAAGTTAGAGAATCCTAGAAATAGAAAAAATCGAAAGGTGCCTTCAAAAAATGAAAAGAGAATTGAAGAAATAAAAGATCTAAAACATTGCCTACATTTTATTCAAAGAAGAAAAGAAAGTTGTTAGTATCAAAATATCAAAGATTAAAGATATATATGAAAAAAGAAAATATGTCCACTCACCTCTTTTAAATTCAAAAAAGGTAAATAATTTTCAACCACCTTACCAAAGCAGTCAAAAGAGGAAGAAGACAATTCAAGAAAAAAACAACTATTGAAGTTTAAAATCAACAAATAGAAATTCAAAAAAGGAGAAAAATAATTAAAAATATTGAGTGAGTTTCCAAAACATTTGAAAATTTATGAAATTCAAAGACAAGCTAGAACAACTCCAAAGTGAATCCTAAAAAGGGACTATTGGTCCTAGTATGCACTTTGAAAACTCTTACTCCACTCATTCTAAATGGCCATGTTACGATTTAGAATCAAGACAAAGAAATAAATTTAATAAGCCCAAATTAAAAGTGATAGAAGGTCATATTCACATACAGAAATACAACAATTACAAGTGAAAATATGCAGATAAAGTTCAAACTTCAAGGAAAGACAAATATTAAGTGAAGCCAAAAGAACTTTTTTGTAAAATAGGGACCAAAGCCATATAATTTATATCTGAATTACTATGCCACATAAGACAAGATAGGAAATTATATTATCTTTACTTTTATTAAAACATTGATGGATAGATGTAATTAGAGAATGGCCCTAGTCTCTTGTGTCTCTTAAATTTCTAGTCCAATTTTCCATAGAATAGGCTTATTCCATTATATTCTACTAGTTTATCTTGAGATTAATCTTCACACAATGCTTTAATACTTACTTAAGACAATTCAAAGATCATTTAAAATTAGGACCATAGGTGTAGAACTTATCCAAAGAGACTTCCATATCATTACAAATTTGTTTCTAAAAGATATTGAGGATAAGATGTTCAAAGGTTATAGGGATGTTACATAGACTAAAAGGCATCTTCTTGTATGTAAAAGTACCTAAGGATTTGTGAATATAGTTTTAGCCTAGTATTCTAAAACTATCAAATTTGGATTGTAACAACTATAACCATCTAGAAAATTGTAGGATTTATGTCTTACAGTATTTTCCAATACTTGATCAATAATTAATAATAGAAAATGAACCTTGAATAGCATCATGTTTGATAGCCAGTAGTTAATATAGATTCTCCATTGACTGCGCTTCTAGGTACAATCACAAGTGGACTTATCCACTCATTGTCCACTATAGGATATATAAATCTTACTTTTAGGAGATTGTTGATTTCTTTATTCACATCCTACTTCAACTTGGAATTTAGCCTACATTATGGTTGGTGCTTGGGTTTGATGGTAGGATCTATGTAAATTCTATGTTGACATATGCATGGATCTATCCATGTTCTTTCATCATATGATCATGCAAAGATTATTGGCCATTTATCAATCATCTTAAGTTACCAATGTTTATATTCCTAGATGAGCTAGACATTTATAATCACTCATTTTTCATTTTCTAAAAATATATACTTAAGAGATTTTGACAATGTTTTAAGTGCTATAAATTTTGGTTTTATTTTTTGTAGAATTTTGAACTTTCCCCAATCCATCTTCTCTATTTTTGATGAGACACGGTCTGCGTTGGCCGTAATATCGCATCCCCCGTGATATCGCGTACGCGATATCGCAGTCAACCGTCATTTCTATAAATAAGAGGTGGCTCTCCCTTATTCAGGATCCCAGTTTTAGTGTAGTGAAGCTCTAGCAGTTTGATCCCTCCAGAGTTAGAATTTTCCCATGTCTGCTCGCAGTGTGTTGAATGTGATTGTACGGTGTCTTTATTCGAGTGTGCCGTACTTGGACACGCACATGACCGGCAATAAAGATCGAGATTACTTCATCATTGCAGCATTCACTTAGTTTGTTTATTGTTATTTATTTCATGTTATTTATTGCTTTCATAGC
>MNCI01007062.1:433283-451028 GCA_015680685.1 Gnetum montanum | reverse complement strand
TGTCTTCCCACACTGCGGCATTAGTCCATTTTTTTTCCAGTTAATAATCCCATACCTATCCACTGTGTAATCACTGAAGCTTGTTCTCCTTATAACTCGAGGACGAGTTTTTATTTAGTCGTGGGGGTATGATGAGATGCCGTCTGCGTCGGCCGTGATATCGCATACGCGATATCGTGTCCGACGCGATATCGCATCCCCTGCAATATCGCGTACGCGATATCGCAGTCAGCCATCATTTCTATAAATAAGAGGTGGCTCTCCCTTATCCAGGATCCCAGTTTTAGTGTAGTGAAGCTCTAGCAGTTTGATCCCTCCAGAGTTAGAATTTTCCCGTGTTTGCCCGCAGTGTGGTGAATGTGATTGTACGGTGTCTTTATTCAAGTGTGCCGTACTTGGACATGCACATGACCGGCAATAAAGATCGAGATTACTTCATCATTGCAACATTCACTTAGTTTATTTATTGTTATTTATTTCATGTTATTTATTGCTTTCATAGCACGGTGTGAGTACGACTTAGCTACGAGCATCTACGGGTGTGTACGGCTAGTTAAGGAATCGGTTACTCATCGTGATTAGTGTCTCAACCCTTAAACTCCTAGAAGCGAAACGAGTACAACTTGATTACGAGCATTTAAGTGTGACTGCTTGGTAGCCCAGTGCTGTAGCTAGGGGGATCTACGCTTGGTAACCCAGTGGCATATTTGGGGTCTACGCTTGGTAATCCCAGTGGCGTACCTAGGCCTATGCTTGGTAGTCCCAGTGGCAATCGTGCACGAAGTCCAAGATGTGTACGGCGGATCAAGGAATCGGTTGCTCGTCGCACTTAGGCTAGATTAGATTTCTTACCCTTTTCCTCTTAGCTTAGATTTAGTTAAATATTATTTTCCATTACCTTCAGGAGTAGCATAGATTAGAACACATCATACACCTCATCTACACTAAACCATACGTGACATATGCAAAACTAGTCTAGATGCGAAGACAGTGAACTGCGACCTAAGGCTAACTATCTAGGTGCCACAACTAGTCCATCTGCGGAGTTCGACCGCATCGCACATGCGACGCTCGTTTCGTATGGTTGAGTGTAGGGGTACCTCGCCACTCATCAATTTTCTACTTGGAGAAGTTACTATTTTAGGTATTTCATCTCATCCATTCTATTAATATAAGCATTTGTGGGGGCTTTTCATGGTTCCATGCATATTATAATCTTGCAAATCTCATCTATTATTAGCCATTGGGTTCCTTCTCACGTAGTGGCTATTACATATAGATAATTTTGCATACATAATTTTTCTTTACATGAACTACATGTTGTGATGTTTTTCTACTTAAAAATCTAGACTTTCTACATGCAACTACATCCCATATTTTTGTACGTGATGAATGGAACTCTTTGGTTCTTAATCATTTCTTGTTCATTTTCCTTGAAGATTTCCAAGAAAAAATCTATGATTTATAGGTTATCATTGATTATGCTTAGTCAAGTTTTCTTTGTGATAATAGGAAACTTCTGTTTGTAGTTAGCCATATGGATTACTAAGAAATAAGATAGATAGGATCATTCATTAATAGTGATTACAATGTCCTCTACTTATCCCCATGGAATAGTGATGGATTGATTTGCAAGATCTAACTTGATGTTGTAATTTTTTGAGTGGTGGTAGGCTCCATGCTTTCTAGATCTTTTAAAATATCGATTTAATGCTTGAACTTGGGTTTAACAAAGCTTACTATCTACAAATAGATTAATGGGCTTCCTGAATTTATTCCTTTTCTAGAAAGGCTACATGCTAAAATCCAATTAGTGACAACATGGGTTAACATGATTTTCTATATATTCAAGTTTTGGTTTGAGTTGATTCATTGAAGGGATTCAAGGATTTTTATTTTAGAATGGTCTCCATAACCACTAATGCTTGCATTTATTTGAATAGACTAATAGGTCAAAAGAAGAAACACTCCCATAGCTTACGATTGGAACCATTAGAACTATTATCCAATTGTATATTTACAACTCTTATAGCATTTTTCTAGTGTAATTATAGATGTATCTCACCTTGAATTTAAGCAGGTGGTACTAGAAGAAGATGAGTATGTGATGATTAAGGATGCATGGAAGGTGGATGCAAAGGATAGAAGTGTGATTATTTCTATAAGTGAAAGGATTGTGATACTCTTTTGGATAGTAGTAGTATGAGAAATGAACTTGAGCAACTACACCATTGGAAGAGATGAGTTGTTAGATTTAATAGCCATATGAATTCAATTACTTACAAAGATATTACTACCTTGGTGGTGGAATCCCTCATGATCATGAGTTTTGCCATTGCTGCTGATACTACTCTTGGGATTTAGAATAAGCTTCACCTAGATGGTATTAATGATTATGAAACTACTTGTAGTTGACTTATAGATAAGGAAATTTCTTGGGAATCTACTGTTTGAAGAACTTTAGGTTTAAAGCATACACTCCTTACTCTTGTAAATGTGACATAACAGGGTCGAACCCCTTAGGATGTTCATACCAGCATAAGTTACATTCATCATCATTAATTGATTTTGAGTTAACAACCTCCATAGGAATAACTTTCTATTTCTACTTAACTATGTCCTTTTCAAAGTACTTTATTATTTCCTTCATTATTTTTCTTACAATTGTAAATTTTTCACCACTTATTTTGTAACAATGTTGCCCCGACGTTGTCCGGTAGCCCAAGGAATTCACGAAGATTCAATGGATCTAGGGTAGAAGACCTGGGGAATATGCCTCAAGCAAGAAATCATCTGATGAGTGAGTGCAAGTAGAAGCATAACTTCTTAATGTATATGACAACACACCTCATGGAGGGTAACCAACTCCAAAACGAGGACCATGCAAACAAGCACACACACAACCTTGTAGACAACATCGGTGGGAGGGGAGATGATGCACCTACAAGGGAAGGTGCTTCACCCCCAGATCTCTCACAATTTGGTACAAGGTGTGGCCTAGCACCGCACCAAAACTATCTAATCTTGGCTACCTACATATCTATGACCACCGTAGAATCAGGGCCATGTAGTTCTCCACAGTGAAGGGGGAATGAAGAGGACTTAGAAAAAGTTGTAACAGAAGGGTTTCCTATTCCTAGCTTGGTACCACCAAGCTAGGGTGTGTTTTCTAACACTTGAGAGTCACCTAAGGGTGTCTCAAAGTGTTCCATGGCCCCCAAACCATGGGGAGAGCCTAAGAGAACCACCACTCTGGGACATCTCTCACAATCCTCCCCCACACAAAGAAGTGACATCCTCAGAGCGGAGCCTAGTATAGCTTCGAGTGTACGCTTCTAAATGGGTTTAGAGCTCCATCAACTCTGGGGATCTATCAACTTCTTAGAAACCAGGCTTGAAGGAAGGTACCAACCCCAACACCTGATACGTCCTTCCATCTAATGCCTTACATGAAACACAAGGGCAATTGAAGGAAGCCCAAAGAATTCCCTTCTCTATATGAGTGGGAGCGTCCAACCCAAAGGGCCAATGTGTCTAAGGCATCCCCTATATTTGTCCCTTCTAAGGGTCTAGAGACATATCTTCTTGCGTAAGCCCATACTTATGCAAGAAGACAGATCCTCTTCCACAAGTCCCACTGAGTTCCTTTGTGAATGGCATTTCAGCACCCATTGATTTAGTTTTTTTCTCTTTTTCTTTTTGAGGGCTTTCCAGGGCCACTACCCATGGTGAGGGACTTGGGAACATCACATCGAGAGGAAGGACATGCTCTGAGGAGCCATGTCTCTACATGCAACTCATGCTTGCCAGAACTCCATGTTCTGCTACTTGCATCTAGACCCATGGGATCTCACTAATGCAACCATCTAAGCATTGATTCCACATGCATTGGTACCATGCGCATTCTCATTTTCTCATCATGTTTGTTCAAGTTGGTATGAAGGGAGTCAAGCATGTTCTCCCTTACAAACAAGGTACAAGGGTAGATCTTTTGAGGTTGACCTTGCCATCCACTGACACCAGCATCACATACCTCAATTCACCACCCAACATTTTTCCACAGCCACAATGAGAGAGAAGATCCAAAAATCTATTTGGAAACTTCTCCAAGAGGCTAACATACAACAAGCCCCAACTATCATCAACACCTCTTGTGATTGTCCAACATCGAGAATGCCTGCTCGAATGTTAGAATAAGTGGATGGTCAATTGGGTAGCCAACCCCATGACAATCCTCCATCACATGTCTCATATCAATCGTAAGCACATCATTGAATGCAACCATAATATCCCATTCATGGAGAAGGATCACCCACATTTGCTACATGCAAGCTATCCTTCCCACTCCAAGTTATGGGGCAAGCACCATTTTCTAAACACTAGGTCTAGGAACGAATATAGAGTCACCTTTGAGAGTAACTAGATCATGAATTCTTCAAGGAACATCAACGTTCCCAAAATTTTCATTTCCCCACTATATCAAGAACAACTGCCAGTCTCATGATCAACACCCTTCATTAGATTTTGTTCTTGCAGGAAGGATCCTCTTTGGAAGGTTTCTTCGATAGGTAAGTATAGCAGGCCAGCTACACCTTACCCATAATACATGCCCAAGTAGTCAATATAGCCAATAGAACCATATCATGGAACTATCACCAGTTGAGGGAAGACATGGGTTCACAAGTCTTACCCAAATTCAATTTTCCCCTTGAGAATGACTTGAGACACCAAGCAGTTCATCCCTTTGAGATTTTATCAACAGGGATTTCTATTTCATCTTGGGAGATCTAGGTTTTTTTTTTCATACATCCTAGTCAAGCTTGTTTACATCAATTTGTGGTGGACAAGGCCACACCACTACCTATTTTCATTTAGCCCAAACAATAGACAAAAGTTAATAACAACATCTTGCCCATAGGAGGACTAGGTCCTCAAGATAGCTTTACATGGAATGGGCTTTCACCAACATCATTTACAACTCAAACACAAAAAAATTCATCCTTGATGGATTTACAATAAGGATGGTCTACCAGAGAACCCCAACAAGGAAGTTCCTCTAAAGCCCCCAAAAGCCCTCAAGATCATGCCTTGCTTACATGAAGAGCAATATGTACCTTTAATTTACATCAACAACATGACCTCATAAAGGAGGTTTCATGAATTTCACCAGGGTAACAACATTTTTTCTCTGAGAACAAGCCCCATGAGTTCATGAACATGGGACCACTACTAGGAACAAGTCCCAAACATCAACTACTTCTAGGTCCCAAATAGGAGACAACTGTCTCAATACCACCTGCCTTATTATTTTAGGAACTGAAGAGGACATCCATTGAAATGGAGAATCAGCCCTCATAAAATTAAGGATTCACCAAGTAATATCATGACCAACTCTACTATCCCACCAGGGAGGTGAGAACACCAACATGAATTAACTTCACACCTGTGACATGGGACAATACATCAAGGAGGGACTGTTTGATACATCAATGTACATAAGGGACAAAGTACATAGGAAAATTCAGCAAGACACCATAGCCTATTAGGCATAATGAGTCCCCTATCATGGAATCACACTATAGACCATGAAAGCACCAATAAGTCCCAATCTATGAGAGTGCATCATAGCCCTCCAAAGTAGCAAAAGCAATTAGTCATGAGAGCCCACCAACATGCACAAATCATTAGAAGCCCCCAATCATGAGAGCATCATATCAAGTGTTTTGAGCACATTCAAGCCCACCAAGCAAGGCCACTAAGAGAAATCACAATTTTTGTATTTGTAATGTCATTTATTCAAGGATGGACCACCATCCCAATGTTTGGACCACTGCTCCACAATCACATCCATGGAAGAGCAAGTCTAGGTGCCAATACCTATAACTTGACTCAAATCCACTACTAGGCATCATATTGATTTGAATTTTGGTCTACCATTGTAATTCACATGGCCACAGTGAACCACCTATTATCAAGAACAAGCACATCAAATCAATTTGTTTCTGTATTTTAAGCTACATAGCACCATCGACCATCTATGGACAAAATCTTTGCCAGTCCAGGAACACAAGAGAAAGTGTTCCCAAGATTTGTCCTATCTCAAGGACGTTCACCAAGCACACCCCATCCAAGAATGCCAACATCATCAAGAGCACATGGCACTAGTTTAAAAGCACAATGGGCAAGGACATGCCCTGGTTTGTTTGTTACAAAACTATATCAAACTAAAGAGTTTCCCATGAGGTTTTTAGCAAGATTATATTTATAACGTATAGCAAGGGTGCTTCAAAATGAGCACCAAGAAAACACCATACATCAAGCTTGGCCTTGTCATAGGGTGTGACATAGGCCTACAACTAGGAGACAATTGAGTCACATAGGCAATACATCTAGTACTTTTGAGTGCATACAATCGAATTGAGAATATCACAAGGATACATTTCACACACCCAAGGATAGGATTACATTTATATATGGAAACATACATGGTATTTGGGAATGCTACCCAAGCCTAAAAGGCTATAGGATAAACTACCCAAGCCCATCCTAGGCTGAAGGATTTAGGCCACCAAGAGCATACCATGAATGAACCATGATGTTTTGAGAAAAAATTGTCTCTGTCACAAAGCATAAATGATCATCTGTTATTGCACCACTATCTCAAAAGATACATGATCTACCATCACACTAAACCCACTGCATGGGTAACATCGAACAAAAATGATTCAAGACATGAATGCAATGATCGAATAACGAAACACGTCAACTGAGTATCCACCATCTTGCCAAAGTGGGACCTCATTACATTGGCCACTCCTAGGCCATCAGTATCTAGCATGGCCAAGGATACCATTTCATGCCATCTACTAGCCCAATATCTGTAGGGTCTAGGACAGATCACCATCCTCTATTAGTGCTCCCCCAACACAGAGAGCAAAACAAATCATAATGTACCTATTGATCCATCATAGCCACGGTACTAATAAATCCGCAATCCAATGTTGGGATTCTGAGATCAAATAATCAGTTCATGAAGGTCTGAGGAGCACATATCTTTCCCATAGACATAGTGCTCATAGAATCAATTGAGGTCACCACTGGCTACATCTTTGTACCTGTGCTACCTACAAACACTGAGACAAAAGCTCAGAAACATAGAAGTTAGTAGGAACATGATTAGCACATCAGCCTCATACACAACTATCAAGCATGATCATATAACAAAGTCATATCACTCTTGCACATCATAAAATCAAGACCTCAACAACATGCATAGAGATAAATCATGTAAAACATTGATGGATGAATTAGATCCTCACTCAAACAAACGATTTCATCATGAGGTACACCAATAGAGAGATAGCACACTCTCAAAATTCCATGATTCATACACAAAAATCATTCCCAGCAACTAACACTGGTTTCAACCAGGATCAAAATCTCAACACAATTTTATGAGTCATGGGACAATAGAGAATCATCATCTTAATCCAAAAATAAGGTGGAAGACCAAGGTCTATCCAGCAACAAGTCTGCATCAAACCAATTCTCGCAACAACAAGAAACATCACAGAGGATGCATTCACAAGAATACTTTCATCCAAAGAGGTGGGGTCTCAATAAGACCCATCAATAGGATGACCCACACTAGTAGTCTTCGAATCAAAGTGAACAAGAAATGTCACCAATCAAAAGAATGATGCCACAAACCCAAGGGCAACACAGCCAGCTCAAATAAGGGAGCACAACTCACAAAGATCAACAAGGGTAATCATGCCTCATGCACAAGAAGTTTTCAAATAATACAACAAACATTTGGCTTTGGAATGGCACAAACAGCCTCATAATGCATCCTCAATGTTCCCAACAACAAGTCATCATACCACGTAGAACCCCAAACCTTGCATTACGAACAATAGACACGACAAAGATAACATGCATGAAGAATTTGAAAGCACAACCAAGAAGACACATATACACAAATAGACAAACATAAAATCGTAAACACGAGCAGACAAAGTCTACCAACAATGGTCTTAGTCCACCCAGAACAAGGCTCACCAAGAGCACATGTCCGAAGGACCTCCATCCTGAGGTACTTGGAAACCATCTTGTCCCAATTTGTATTTTCCCATACTCATTGTATCTAGGGTGAGTGGGAGTGCCAAGGATATCATATCCTGCATGATTCAATAGATTCCATCTCAAAACATGTCATCTGGGTAGAAACTGAAGCAAAGACTAGGTCTGATTCATCCCAAATGAATCATTGGAGACCTAAGATGAGAGCTCCTTGAGCAACAAAATTCTTGAGTTTCCAATAGAACTCCTCTCAGCCATATCGCATACAATCACAACTAGTCCAACCACAAGTAAACAAGTGAAGGAAATCACCACAACGCCATTGTTTACATCCTCACGGAGAGCAACATGCATCAGTTTCTCACAATTTATCGTCTGTCCCCTCATGAAGAGAGTAGAACATTGCCATCAGGAAACTCTTCAAAAATACATAAGGATATGATCCTAGATCACCTAGGTATCAATCCAGAGGGACCGTTAATCGAACAACATCTATGGAGTAAGACAACCAAAGAGCACATGCACGTCACAACACAATTTCAATAACACTCTGATACCATCTGTAACAACGTTGCCCTGACATTGTCCGGCACCCCAAGGAATTCACAAAGATCCAATGGATCTGCGGTGGAAGACCTGGGGAATACACCTCAAGAAAGTAAGCATCTCATGACTGAGTGCAAGCAGAAGCACAACTTCTTAACGTATATGACAATGCACCTCATGGAGGGTAGCCAACTCCAAAATGAGAACCATGCAAACAAGCACACACACAACCTTGTAGTCAACATCGGTGGAAGGGGAGATGATGCACCTACAAGGGAAGGTGCCTCATCCCCAGATCCCTCACAAGATGGTATAAGGTGTGGCATGACACTACACCAAAACTATCCAGTCTTGGCTACCTACATATCTATGACCGTCGTAGAATCAGGGCCATGTAGTTCTCCATAGTGAAGGGGGAATGAAGAGGACTTAGAAGAGAGTTGCAACAGGAGGGTGTCCAGTTGCTAGCTTGGTACCACCAAGCTAGAGTGGGTTTTCTAACACTTGAGAGTCACTCGAGGGTGCCTCAAAGTGTTCCATGACCCTTGAACCATGGGGAGAGCCCAAGAGAATCATCACTCTGGGACATCTCTCACATATTTCCACATTTTCTTCACCTTTGTTGCAATATCTAAAATAGATTTTTGGATCATCAAAGTCTTTCACTAAATCACATCCTACATAGGGTCTTTTTCCTCTCTTACATCATAATCATGTACATTCTTTTTGGAAATAGAGAAATCTCTATTATACTTTTATATGTTTTTTCTCTTGTTTAACTCTTCTTTCTTTTTAGCTTCTTCATCAATCAACCTTTAGATCTGATCTTTGAAAGTCTTCCTTGATCATAAATCCAAGAGTTTCTCTTATTTTTTTTATAGCCCATCTATGATGTATCTTAAGTACTTCCTTTGAGAAAATCCATGAATTAACAAAGAATAGTAGCAGACTAAGGATGCATAAAAGGATTCATGGCTACCATATTACCATCCTTGAATATATTTCTCAAGTTAAACACTTAGGAGTGCATTTGATATTTGTCATTGAACACCTCTAGCATCATACTCCACCTTTTGATGAATTCTAGTTCTAATGATCAATACCAAATCTCTACTTCTTTTATAAGTATTCTTAGGAATAGTTTGAGCTTCTACAAATCATTCTCTATATTTTACAAGATACATGCATTATTAAAGGTTTATAAATGATGTTGCAAGTCTACATTATACTCTCCCTCAATCTTAGGAAGGTTGTTCGTGTCAAGTTGCTTCATGTAACTATTCCTTTGATTCTTAGATGAGATATAAATATCCTTCCTAATATTAATCATACTTATTATTACCAAAATAAGTTCATCATAGGCATCATGTTCATCATGATCTCTATCATGACCATGATATTTTTTGTGCTACCTATTGTACCTTCTTTAATAATTTTCCCCATGGTTGCTATCTTTGTCATGATCACAGTCATCATTCCTACTTCTATTCCTGTTTTGATCTCTTCTATTGTTACCATTAGGTTATCTATCTTATCCTCTTCTTCCTAGTCTACACTCATCCTCATTAGAACTTAATGATGGTGATGATGATGAATTGTGAGTTTTTAGATTACTCTTATTCTATAATCCATTTAACTTTCCTTGGATAGTTTCCTAAAAGACCAAGGCTTGAAGATTCTCTTTGTACTAGGACTTTTCTTCCTCTTCCTTGGTTGCTTACTAAGATGGAGCATAACCACAATTATTCATTTCATTTATGTTGATTATTATATCCTCTCAAATGATAATATGCATCCTTCTTTTTAAACTATGATATCAATGGGATGATATCTTCTTTCTTTTAGTTACTTCATGGTAATGCTCTAAGAAATTATCCTTTTAAAGTTGGATTTTAGTGGGCTAGTAGAGCCTAGACATTTCATCTACTACTATGTATTCACTAGTAGTAGCTTCTAGACTAATCTTCATCAATGTTTTCATTAGCATTGATGGGTTCACTTGATTAAGTGATAATGCAATGTTATTCTTCTAGGTTCTTTTATCTCATTTGTTCATTTTGGTGAAGAATGAAGACATACTTTGGATAATAAGGGTTTAGATTCTAGTAGATGACTTTGAATTAATAGGATACATCATCTCTACTTTGATTGGTTTTATCATTTCCTTTTCTAGACTTTTTAGTAGATGGAAAATCTCCTTTGTAAGAAGTGAACATTTATTATTAATATGTATGAATTAATAAAATAATAATATTTTTTAAAAGATAAATTATTAATATAGAACACTAGTGATGAGCATTAAAGTGTCATGTTGACGGGCCTCCATTGACAAGGCCCCATTTATGCGGTGTTGCCTCATCAATGGGGTCATGTTGATGTAGCGTTTGCTATGTCTATGGGGCCTTGTCGACATAACCCAACAACTAAAATTGTAAATATGAGCTCACAATCATGTTTATAGGGAGTCAAGTCATAGTAGTAGTAGAGCTCTTGTATTTTTTCCATTTCAAAGTTAGAATATTTCTTTGAGTGCCCACAACAAGAGTTAGAAAGTGTACAGATCTTTATTCAAACACTGTTGTACTTGAACCACACCAGCGTGAATGACAATAAAGATGGGTCTTTTGATCAACCTTGCATCACTTAGAATAGATTAATGATTTATTTATGCATTCATTATATTCATCAATTATGTAATTAATTAAGCTAAATTAGACTTTAAGCAATTATTTAATTAATTAATCTAAATAGATTAAACACATAAGTATGACCACTTCGAGCATAAACACGTATTCACTTGGTAATCCTAGTAGCATTGTTGCTTGGTTCACCTAGCAGCATAGCTTTTGGTAACCTAGCAGTGGATACATGGGTTTAGGATGTGTATGGAAAGTAGGACCAAATGCTTATGTTAAAACTAGTTAGAGATTAGTTAAGTAGTTAAATTAAATTAGTCATTAAATTACTTTATCTCTCTACTTTAAGCACCAAGGAACATAAAACATAAACTAATAAAAATCATTTTCCTTGATTACACTTAACCATACCATGTGCATCACAAGTGTAATTGAGAAGACAAAAAATGACTATTAGGGAAAAGTTCTCTTCCTAGAAGGCTAGTATATCGAAAGACATAGAGTCTATGGAATTCGACCAGATTATGCATGAATGCTTTGTGATTCATAAGGTTGGGTGTAGGGGCATCCTTCACCACTCATCATTGGTGTTGTTGCTAAGGACTCTTTGTTTGAAATGTGTGCTATCTAGGATTAGTGAATATCATTAACATCATTGGATGAACCTTCAAGTTAACATCATTCTCATAATAAATATAATTACAAAAGCACATTGACATTTTATTTGTTTTGCAAAAAGTCTTCTTCTCATAGGCATGATGATGCTAAACTATCAATCCCATAGGAATGCAAGGTGGTATATACTCATCCAAATGAGCATGTGTCTGATTTCACCTTCATCTTGCATTAGGATGAACAAATACAATGGCACGATATGGAGGGTGATGAAGTGCTAGACGGTCATTGCGTCTACTAGGCCGCATATACGGGACCCCTTGGTTAAATGCATGCAAATAAGCATGGGTCTTTGCATGGTGTGGTTCCCATGCAATAAAAAGAAAATGAAAAATAAAATCATCACTATGTGGGAATTCAAAGCACACCCCTTAGACTGCCTCTCACGGGCCACAAGCACTAGTTATGGGACTTCCTTCATCCCCTCTAACTTAGTCCCGTTTCACTTCCTTCCTCTCACATCTGTTGGAATGGTGGTTCTATGTGGATGCATTCCTATCCACTTGGGGGATGGCCAGGGCTTCACTTGTTGCTGTGATGTCACTGTATGTGGATGGTTTTGGGTCTAAACTCAGGAAAGGTCCTACCGGGTCACTTAACCACAACTTTACACAGGGTTTCATATGACCAATAATCAGAATTCTCATTCTCTCGTGTTTCTCTTCATCCATTTCTCTCTATAACTCACCTCACTATCCATCCTATGTTTTGAAAGTTCATCGTGAATTCCATGGACTTCTCATGCATTGGTTGGTTCACTTGGATGAGAGTCTTAACTTGCAATCACCATTTCTTAACCCCAGGGCCCACGGACTTCGGTGTTAAGGATATGCAAGGGCTACTATGGCTATTGCCTGCTATGGGGAGGATCCACTTGTGTATTCTTGGTCTTTTTTGTTAAGCGCCCCCCCCCCCATCCTTTTGATTTTGTGATTGATTGTTTTCATGTCCCATTGCTTGATTTCTTCCCCGCGGAGTTCTTTTTTCCCACGTTCTCCTACATTTGACTCTTTTTCTAGCCCGGTTTACCCTCCTCATGTCCTCAATCGCATTCCTGGTCTCTTACACTCTTCAACGATCCCAATTTGGCATTTTAAATTCATCCTTTTGATTTTTTTCTAGCTGGTCAACGTTGATCAATAGGAGCGAACCCCTGCATATACGGGGTCCCGTATATGCAGCCCCCTGCATATACGGGGTCCCGTATATGCAGCCCCCTGCATATATGCGACCACGTATATGTAGCCCTGTCAACGCAGCACCCAACCCCTATATATATTCCCATTGTGCCTACAATTTCCATCATTTTGCAAACAAATTAGGGGGGGATTTTTCCATTTTTTTCTTCCTAACTTCTTCCCAAGCACCTATGTTCTATCAACCAATCCTTACCCTCTTAAGCACTTGAAGGTATGCTCTTAGTCATGGTGGGGGGGGGGGGGGGGGGGGGGGGGGTGTGTGAAGCCTATGTGTAATTAATTAATTAGTTAATTAATACTTCACACCTCTAAAGGGAAGAAACAAAACAATAGCTTAAACTCCAACTTATCCCTTATTATTTTTGGCTCTAACCCATCAATTAACATTTCGGTGGATGTAATGGAATGCCCATGCAAGCATCATAACTTAGTCAAACTGAGAAGGTGTATAAGGGACATTTTGAGCTACTTTTGCATAGTCTAATGGGTGGTTATGTTTGATTATAGATGGCACAAAAACCAAGGCATCCAATGGAAAAAGGACCATCATAACCTAGGGACAAGCATCCATGAACAGGAAGGGGACAAGGCATGTAGCAACTAGAGCATGCAGAGAGCTCTCATGCAATTGGCCCCCTCCGCGAAGAACCTGATGTGGAATCTATCCATTAGATTCCCAAAGAGGAGATTCCTAGTGGGTAATCACAAGGGGATGAAACTCCAGGGATAGTTCCGCAGCTTGAGGTCATCCTAACCCAAGCATGTCTTGATGCTATCAAGCCACAAGAAGTACAATGGATGGTCTTACAAGAGTTAAACTCTGGACCATTTCTCAAGAACACACGAGGAGATGTGAGACTTCAACTACAAAACTCTTCTATGTGGCTAGTTATCACAACCAGTGATGAATGGTACCTAGGAGAGACCTATCTCTTCTAGAAAAATTGGTAACCGAGGTCCAGAGTAAGAATTAAAGACATCTATGTCTCTTACTCTACAGAAGCAATCACGCAAGATTTGGGATTGCTAGAGAATAGAGTAGATGTGGTGGAGATCCCGAAACAAGAAAACCCTGAGGTAAAAGGGGAGTGGATCAGGCAGTGCTATGGGGTAGATTGCAAGGAGTTTTCCACTCTAACCACTACGGAGAGGGTGTATTCAAAGATTTCACCTTACCACCTAAACCCAATGGTGAGACCCAGCAAAATCACAACCTTCTCCGCTTGTGCATGTGTCACCTTAAGTGGAAAATTTCCAATAAGTCTTCCACAGTTGTTATTCCTGGAAATTGAAAAGAGGTTCGTCAAAAGCGAACGTGGAAGATGAGCTCTCCCCTTCCATTTCCTAATTAGAAAGTTGTACAAACAGGCAGGGATAGCATGATATGCCAATGATACACTTCATCACACCCCGATTGCCTCATGGGGGAAAATGATGAAGGATAGGACTTTGGCCACTACACACATTGAGGAGGAGCAGAAACCACCTCCACCACCTGCACAAACAATGAGGTCAGGTTTACAAACTATTGCAGAACATTTTTGCAAAATCCGACAACCGCTCTTGAGCCAGCAAGAGCAATCTGGAAGGATCGGTGGAGGAGAAGACCCTTCGGTCTATTACCCTGCAATGAGCCACCTGGAGCAAGTGACTTGATTAGTTAGTTTGTTAGAAAGAGTAGGGCTAATGTTCTTCACCACCTGAATGCAAGTACCAACAAGAAAAAATCCTAGCATCTGAGAGGTAATGGTATCAACTCAAGAACTATTCCTTGAAATCTCAGGAAATGTCGTTACCTTCTTAGTACATCTAGAAGATGGCGAGGGGGCGACAGTCCTAGTGATGCAGCACCAAGGATAGGAGATTATGGCTAAAATGGTTGTTAATACAATTGCTACAGCTCTCAATGCATCGGCGGCACCTGTACCAGATGTACATGCACTTCAAGATGTACAGCCATCCACCGAAACTTCACATAGAAAAATTGATGCAGCACAACATGAAGAATTGTTGGGTCGACTGGTGGGAACTGGGTAACTGCTTCTGGATGTCTTTGAACTTTTAGATAACATCACTGCAACCCAATCAGAGCTGCTCTCGGCAAGGGTTAAGAGCCTTATTTTAGAAGGGAAACTTGAAGCTACTCAAGCCACTTGTCAATGATTGGCAATAGAGGTCTCCCAATTAAGGACCCAACTTGCCAATCCAGCTCTCCTCAACTGTGAGCTCACTAGAGATGAATCTTTTTAAAAGCTTCAAGTCAAACTTCATATCATTGAGGATGAGTGAGAGTTGGCAATCCTTGATAAGTCCTTGATAGATGCTCAGGCATATCACATAAATAAGGACTACAATCAAGCTGAAATCCACCTTAAGAAACTACAGATTGAGGAAATGACAAAAGCTGAATGCCTATGGTCACAGCTAGGAGACTGTGGTCTGAATTGGAAATGCAAGTGGCCTCCTCATATTCTCTATACGAGGGCAAGTTCCAAGTGCACAAAGTAATAAAACAAAAATTGGAAATAGCAAATGCGGAACTCGAGGTTCTCTACATGCGATTTGAAGGACAACGTACGGTCACGGAGAACTTGGCCCGTCGAATGAATGACTACTAGCAGCTGCAAACATCAATTCGAGCGTTCGACATTGAACAGAAATAGTTTGCAGCCTAGTTTTTCAACTTGAAAGAACCTTTTCCTACACTACCATGTCCTTAGGAGGTTCCTGTTCCAGCACACATTGGTGAAGCCACTTGGACAATGAACGATCCCAAAAGTAAGGAGGAAAAGATGAGGGCCCTCTTGAATGCTTTCTAGTTGCCTCTAGAAGTTGCAACTGCTACGGGAAAACCATCATTCATGCCACTGCCACCACATGGACCAAAGGCTAGTGAGGATCATCAAAACCACTGCCACCAGGGGCGGTGTGATCTTCTCTAGAAATTTTTGCATCTCTCTACATAGCAGAGAATCCAGGACTAGAAATGTGTTTAATATTATCTCTAAACACCACCATTTTTGTAATTTTTCCTTCTCTGTATACTTAGGAACTTGGTGCATCATGTGTGTATGTGTGTCATTGTTGGCACATTTGGCCATTACATGGAGCAGTTGGAATATTTTGTTCAAAATATTAGCACAATCTCTGGTTGTAAATTTGCAGTTTAGTATCGTGAGTAATGGGTATTCTTGGAGAAGCAAGCCTGGTAAATAATCTTGATGTTGAAGCCTTCTTGGAAAGTAAATTAAAATGCCAAGATATTTTCTTGAGTGAAGGGTGGAATAAAAAAAGAGGTGATTATTTACCATAAGAAAGCATACTCCCTGATTAATATTGGCAAAATAGACAACACCGTTGGTAATGGATTATCAA
Organism: Gnetum montanum; assembly: GCA_015680685.1. Lineage (NCBI taxonomy): Eukaryota > Viridiplantae > Streptophyta > Gnetopsida > Gnetales > Gnetaceae > Gnetum > Gnetum montanum. Next base: position 434,515 of record MNCI01007062.1, on the reverse strand, counting down.
AAATCGACTAAGAGTTGGAAACAAGTGAAGGACCTAACGGACTACCAACTGGTTTTGAATTCATGGATTTAAAATTATCAAAGGATGTAAAGGTTTCTGTATTGCAGAAAATCCAAATTCACGTATGACCAAAGGCCCATTGTTAACGCTGCCGGAGAAAAAATGAAATCAGAAAAAAAAAGGTAGAACTGAATGCTGTGGTATTAGGGTAATTCTTTTGGCTTGCCATTCTAGGCTGCATCCACACACCGGCCAGATCTATGTTGCCGACTCGCCAGATGCCAAACCTAAGTTTGTGGAGCGCGTGGGAGGCCCTTCTTTCACCGATGAGCCATTTTAAAAGGGGTTTCAGGCAGCAATCGCGTGGAGAAATTCGGACAGAACTGAGGCCAATGTAGGGCAAAACACAGAGATATTATTTTTGAAAAAAAAATCAAAACCCTCTCCACACAATATACGGAGAAAGAAGTCACGTTTTGTTGGGGCCCCGATTTTATTTTTGTTGCACATTGTAGCAGTTTCAGTTGTGTGGGCAGCAACGGTTCTAAAGGTTCCTGTAGTTTCAGTGGATGCAGATCCACAATACATTCGCCCTTGGTTCTATGATCAATGACAATGGCGGTGACAATTCAAGGAAAAATTCAGAAAACGCAGGAATCCCTAAGCCAATTTGGGGCAAAATAGAAATCCCAGATGTAGCGGCAGAGCCTTCTCCCGTGGTGGTAGTTGGCTACGATTTTGCGGTGGCAGTTCAAACATACGGTTTGGGTGATAGAACACTTTGGATCTTGGGTAGAATATGTGTCGATTTTTATAGGTTTTGTGCAGAGAAAGGAGAAAACGAACCAGCCGATTACGCTTGCTGTTTTGGAACCATTGCCGATTATCCACGCGATTTACCAGGGAAAAACAAAGAAGAATTATTTTAACCCATTCATTAACTCTGCCACTTTCACCAAGATATATATAAAATTATTTCATTACTACCACTCGTATATAACTTTACAAAAGCATCGGGTGACTAAAATATCTTACAAATTAATTTACATATATACATATATATAGATATAACAACCATTAATAAAGTACATATAGTGTGAAGCCCTGTTTTAGAAAACTTGCCTTTAATTATCCCAAGTCATAGAATATTATTTTAAAAAAATTATTTTATATATAAGTTATTACCCACAAAAATATTTACAATATTGATGTTAAAATATTTATTTATCACA
>MNCI01007062.1:251107-432996 GCA_015680685.1 Gnetum montanum | reverse complement strand
AAGTGTGATGTATGAGACCTCCCAAAAGTCTCTTCTCAAAATTATCCTTCAAAANGCTCAAAATTTGGAATCTCAATTCTAAGGGGAAATTTTGAAGGATAATTTTGAGAAGAGACTTTTGGGAGGTCTCATACATCACACTTTTGAAGGCTACTAGTTAGCACTTAGGCTCTCACTTGAAGACACTTTGAGGTCTTGAGAAGAGCATTTGTAAAGAAGATTTGTAAAGACGATTGCTCGTAAGATGGATTGCTAAAGGAAAGATTTTAGCCTCTTTGTCATGATCCTGTGAGTTATGCATTTCATTTTTTATTTTGTTTAAATTTTATAGCTAGTGGTTTAGATAGTATCATCCTTGGCAAGTAATTTTGGGATTTTTAGATTACTCTTACTATTATTGTTGCCCGATATGAAATTTCTATTAAAATTTTGCCCTAGAAGCGCTTGTGTTTGAAAGCCTTAAGAGCATTTTAGTAGTAAATCTTGTTATTCTGCAACGTGTGGGAACTACTATTGGGATTGTTGTAAGTGAGCCTCAGTCTGTAGTCACGCCGTCGACCAATTCAGTAGTCGAAAGAGTTCAGAAAATCTTTGGTATTTTTATGATAACAGAATAGCTTCTTTTTATCTTTAAAGTGAATTCCTGTGGTATCTCAATCAGAAATTGTCAAGTATTTTAAAGGTTTTGTTTGAATGCAATCGTTGGCATCTATTATCTAGTCAAAATGGAGTCTCGTACGTGATAGTTTACGCAGCAATTTTTGGTAGCATAGTAGGATTGTCTTGAAGAAATTGCTTGTTTGAGTCTTGGAAGTTTGATCAATTCGTAGATAGTGAATTTGGGATAGCTTTATTATGAAGTGTTTACTCGTGTCATTTTGCCTTGTTTAAATATTTGAGGTCTACACAAATCTGCTTTCTTTTCTTTTCTACTTATTTCCATCAAATCTTGCTCTATTTCTAGTTTTCTTGTGGAACTATCTCTCTCTCTCGGGAAAATTAGGAGTAGATTGTGGAGTTGTGCTCAAATGTTTTTGCAAAATTTTATTTGTTACAAGTAGGTATTATAGGACCGCGTAGACTAGGCAGTTGAACAAAATAGGATATTTTCAACAACTCACAGTACTTGGCAAAGTTGGCTGAATCTCTTTAAAGTAAGTCATTTGTAGTTTACACACAATGCAATTGTTACATTTCTCACAGCCGCACGCTGCAACAGCACACACACATACTCACATTAACTACTGAGTTTATTTGGAGGAATCTAGGCCTTGGTGTTTCTAGAGACCAGCAAGCACCTAAATCCTGTTCAAGGACAATCCTTGGCGGTCGCGTCCCAAACGGTCACCAACAGTCATATGTGTTAAATCATGTGTGTTGTAAATAAAAGTTCATAACTTCCAAATTGTAAGAGAAACTCAAGGATGTGTTTTTACTCAGTCATGGGGGTATGATCAAGTGCTAGACGATCTTTGCATCTATGCGGACATGTATACAAGACCCCGTATACACGGCCACATCAACACAGCCCCGTATACGTAGCCCCGTCGATGCATCCTTCCATGCGTCAATGTGGCACCATTTACGCAGCACCTATTTCAGCCTATAAATAAGTGGGCTTCTACAACACTTAGGTACCTTTTTATTAGTTGTAGCGAAGCTCCTATAGTTTGTTTTCATGAGAGTTAGAATATTTTCCATGTGCCCGCAGTAGGTGTAACAAAGGTGTTTGGCTCTTTATTTGAGCACTGATGTACCTAAGCCCATTAGCGTGAACAGCAATAAAGATGAGCTTTTCAAGCATTCCTTGTAGCAATTAGACTTAGCCATTTCTATGCATTTATAGTTTAATATTTATATGCATTAATCATTCATTGAGTTTATGTTATTATTATTGTAATCGCTCTTGCTCTCTTATAGTTTACAGAAGCCATAAGTATGACCATCTTGAACGTGAAACCCAACACTTGGCAACCCAATGATGCTTAATGTCTGGTAGCCTAGTAGTGGTTAGGGGATGCTTAGGACATGAACAGAAGGTGGGATCAGATATTTATGCTAGGAAGAGTTAGGACATAGATTAGGATAATTATAGATTACATAATATTGCATTCCTTACTTTCCATTCCTAGAATTAGACCCTAGAAGATAAAGTAAAAAGCCATAAAAATTAGTTGCCTTAATCTCACTTAACTATCGCAATCAGAACATCACAAGTGAGGTTGAGAGAACAATGAAAATTCTAACAAAGGGTTTTTCTAATTAAAGGTATGGTGTATGTTAAGTGCTTACAATCTACGGAATTCAACCGAGTTGCGTGTGAACGCCTGTGATTTGCATGGTTGGGCATAGGGGTACCTAGCCACTCATCAAAGGGAAACATTATAATGCCTCTTGATCAATCTATTCCCATGATGTTGTTTCAAACTCTTAAGAAGTTGGGCATCCAAGATCTTTAAGAGGAGTATGTTGTACATGATTACAACTACCAAGACTACCATCCCACTAAAACACAATGTAGGAGAGATCAACACATGGAGAAGTACCATGAGTTTATGAAGGGAAAATAGTTTACCAATCTCTTATTCTTGCTAAACCAAAATGACAATGAGGATCCTTTCTCTGAGGGCTATCAACATGAAAACTTTCCACCTCTTGTTACTAGTAACCACTATTAATAAACTAAGTTTAGGTAAAGATGGTAGCCAAGGTAGGGGATCGAACAAGCATCAAAATGATAAGAAAAATGATGAACGTGGCCATGACAATCGAAGGGGAATTGGTAGACACTATGGTGGTGGTAGTTCTCCTCCCTCTTCATCCTCTTCATTTGCATCTTCTTCTTCTTTTTCTTTTGGTTCTAACGAATGCCGCAAAAGGAACAATTGTGATGGAGGTGAATAATAGAACAATAATGATGATTTCTGAGCCCATAATGAATGAAGGGGTAATAGAGGACATCATTGACAATAACAAAATAATGATGATGATGAGCCTTTGCTGAAAACTCAAAGCATGCTAAATATTTTAGAGGCTATAAAAATTTCAACCAAGCATCTAAAAGATAGTCGAATCAAAAGACTTGATATGAACAATATCCCTAGATTTGAGGAGGGATATAACTCTGATCCACAAACATATCTTCAAGATTTTCATAATGTCTGTGCCTTACAAAATATTGAAAATTATTGGTAGAAATTAAAGCTATTTCTTAGGATACTCATCAAGGAAGCATGAAGTTGGTACTAATCCTTGGAGCTAGAATCCATCCTTGGGTGGAGTACAATGCTAGAGATATTTAATGATAAATATTAGACAAACTTCAAAGTGTCTAATCTGAGAAGGAAAATCCAAGGATTGAAGCAAGGAAACCATGAACCCTTAGATGCCACCATGGGAAAATACTATTCTCTCATGCACTGATCCCCTACCATGGTTATTCTCAATGGGAACAACTTCACCATATCATTGATTGACTCAAATAAAAAATAATAAGAACTATTGAGGTATATGCCCAAAGGAGACTATTAAAAATTTGAGTCCATCAAATCCAAAGGCTAATTAAGCATGTAGCTAAAGAATAAGGAGAGTTGAGAAAATGAGAAAGTACAAAGGAATATAATAGGGATCTCTCCATCAAAAAGAGGGAAGTCCAATTTCATGACAATGAGGTAGAATCACCTCTTGATGAGGTGGTTAATAGAAAGACCTTGCCAATCCAAAACCCTATGTTTGAGATTTTGGCAAAGGTGGAAAAAATGTAGGATTCATTGGATGAAAAAATGCAAACTACTTTGAAAATCATCAAAGAATCAAAAGACCAAAGTAGTGATTGTAAACGTAGAAGGTGAAAAGAAGTTAAACGTGCTTACCAAAGGGCTAAGGGTAAGATTGTTGTAGTAGATGAAGTTATAAAAACCAAGTTAGATGATGATGGTGGATGTGACATTTTCTAATATGAACATCTTAAGGGATGTTATGCCATCATGTCACACTTACAAGATTCTAAGGTGTATGCTCTAAATCCATGACTAGTAAGAAGGCAAGCACCTAGATGGTTGCCTTATCCTCAAGGCAACCCTAGGTAGTTCCATAAATATCAATAATATTATCCAAGTGGATTTCCACTATAACCATATGAGCAATAGCAATAGTGGCACCAACCATAGTTATGGGGGATGTCACCACCAAGGCAACAATACCCTTACAAGCAACCAGATCTATATGGATACTACATTCAACAACCACTATCTCCATGTAACTCTTCCAATTACACTTCTCCCTTCCATCATCACTACTACCCTCTTGAATACCATAGAGCTTATTCTCCACATTTTAGGAGGGATGCCACATTTCATCCTTATCCTTCTCCTATTTTTTCACCTATTCCTCCACCCTGAACCCAACTACCACCTACTCCATCTATGTAGGATGAACTTCTAGCCTAGCCGTAGCAATGTAATGCTACCAAGGCCATCAATTTACAATTGATTCATCAACCAAGGGGTTCAAAACCTAGTGCTCATAAAAGACCATTTTTTTGACCCAATATCCCTACTAAGCCCTCATAGACTCAAGCGGCTAATCACCCTGCTCCTACTTCATCCTCTACAAATCATTCCATTAGGTCCCCTTCAAACCAAATGCCATCCAAAATCCATACTGTTATGCTTACCCATGTTGTATCTAATATGATCTAGGCTAGCAACCTTTCTAGAAAACTAGTTGATCCTGTAAGTCCCCTTATTTATCTACATATTGCTAGAAATGAATCATGTAAGGCTCTTCTTGATTTAGGTTTTTGTGTGAACTTGATTTCTCATGAGATGTATACCACCTAAAACCTACTACCTCTTGAGAAGAGCAACATCATATTGAAATTAACAGGCCAATCCATCACTATTTCATTACGACTGATTGAAGACATTGTGACCACTGTCTATGGGTGGTCTTATCCTATCGACTTCCTAGTAATCAAGGTTAAAAACTACAAGGGAAACTTTCCAATCATTATGGGAAGGTCACGATTTAGCAATGTAGATGCAAGAATGGGCATCAGAGATCGTTCCTTAGATATATAAAAGAAAAATTCTTTTGGAAAGATTGAGAAGATATGAGTTCCATGCATTTTGTACAATGATAGAGGGTGCAATTATGTGCAGAAAATCTAGGTAGTGAAACAAGCATCTATTTCTACATTTAAGTAGTGTGCACAAGAAGCAAATATTCAAAAGTGTTTACACATAATAGCCACAAAAAAAGAGGATACCTAGTGGTTAACTACTGATTCTAATAGCAACACAATATGCATGGAACCTACTGAGAGCCTAACATGTGCCTATGTCGTAAGCATGGATGAACTAGAGCAATTTCATCCCCAAATCTTTGATAATGAAAATGCTAATACAAATTGGGGAGAGTTGGAGATTCCTAAGAATTTTAAATAGTACCCCCTAGAGTTGAAAACTCTACATGCCAGCCTAAAATTTGCATTCTTAAAAAATAGAAAGATAGTCATTCTTAATGCCAAACTTGGTCTTGAACAAAAAGAAATATTGTTGAAAGTGGTCAACTAATGATCAACAACCTTTGCTTGGTCATATCTTAACTCACTAGAATTGATCCATAGATATGCCAACATCACATTTACACTGATCTATCCATGAAGCCAAGGAGGCAACCAAGCATGCAACCATAATGATGGTTGAGTCCAAAATTGAAATAAATTATCAAAGAGGAGATTGAACAACTCCTCAAGGTAGGGTTCATATACCCCATTATAGATAGTGAGTGGATTAGTCCACTCATCATAGGGCCAAAAATAAGTGGCAAATGATGAGTTTGCATTGACTTTAGGTTGTTAAACATGGAAACATTCAAAGATCATATTCGATTGTCATTTGTTGATCAAATGTTTAACACCATTTCTATGCATTACTATTATAGTTTTTTGGATGGTTATAGTGGCTATAACCAAATCCAAATTGCACTAGAAGACTAGGCCAAAATAACATTCACAAGTCCCTAGGGCTCTTTTGCATATCATAAGATGCCTTTTGGTTTATGCAATTCTCCTACCACTTTTCAACACCTAGTCCTTAGTATTTTTCAATAGCAGATTGGTAGCAAGGTAGAAGTCTTTATGGATGAATTCTCTACCTATGGGGCTACATTTGAGCAAGCCCGAGATTGTCTTGAGTAAGTACTGAAAAGATGTGTTGAAAAAAACCTTAGGCTCAATTGGAAAAAAACCCCATTTAATGGTCCAAGAGTGCATTGTATTGGGGCACTGAATTTCATAGGAAGGGATTGAGATAGATCCCAAAAAGATAAGGGTCATTCAAGGAATCACTCATCATCCAGAAACTATCAAACATGTTTAGTCATTCCTTGGACACAATGGTTACTACTGGAAAGTCATAGAGAATTTTCCTAAGATTGCAAAATCATTAGTCAAGCTGAAAATGAAAGATGCTCCCTTCATCTGGACTAAGGAATGTGAAAATGTATTCTGGAGCCTCAAACAGAAGCTTGTAGAGACTCCAATTCTATAAGCACCTAACTAGTCCAGGAGATTCCATATCATGATGGATGCATCTAACTATGCCTTGGGAGCTGAACTTATGCAATTGGATAATAAGAAATGTTCATACTACATCCACTACGTAATTTGAAGCATTGTGGGTGCACAATTGAATTACACCACCATGAAAAAAATTGATGGTGGTGGTGTATGCTCTAGAAAAGTTTAGGTACTATGTACTTGGATATAAAGTGTTTGTGCACACTGATCACAGTGTCATCCTCTTCCTAAAGAATAAGCCAATGATGAGCCCTTGTGTCATACAGTGGCTAGTGATCTTATAGAAGTTTGATCTTACAATGGTAGATCGAAAAGGGATTGAGAATATGATCACCGACCACTTGTCTTGGTTGTCATGAAATAACAAAAAGGAGAAAAGCCCATTATCTAATCTATTTATTGATGAACTCCTCTTTGCTATTGTAATAAATGAAAAAATGCCCACATAACCAAAATTGTATGATAAATTCTCACTTATCTTCTCACTTAGGAGATGCCATAAGATCTAGACCACAAGAAGAAACAACAATTTCTTCATTAGGCTAAGCACTTTATGGAAATCAATGGACATCTTTATAAGGTGTGTGTCGATGGCCTAGTTTGTTGGTGTGTGCCTACTGCAAATTAATTGCATGTTCTCCAAGATGCTCATGAAGTCCCTTGTGGAGACCACTATGCTAGGAGACATACAACCATAAAAATCCTAATGGCAAGATACTATTGGCCCATAATCTCTAGGGACATCTTCCAATTTGTCTAATCTTGTGAGCACTGTCAATGAGATGGTGGGATGCTTACACAAATGGAGGATCCTGAACAGTGGATTCAATGACTAGAGCTCTTTAACATATGAGGCATTAACTTCATGGGTCCTATCATCCCCAAGTCAATGGTCAAGCAGAGTTGACTAATAAGGAGATTACAAATATTCTAACAAGAACTATTAGCAAATTTAGGAGAGACTAGATCACAACATTTAATGATGCCCTTTGGGCCTACCCCTTAACATAGAAACTTCCTATTAGCTACTCTTCCCATGAGCTAGTGTACAAAAAACTTCTAATGCTTCCAATAGCTCCGTACACTCTCAAAAACCTGTGTGCTAGATCTTGACCTAAGTCTAACACAAAAAGAAAGACTAATCCATCTAAATGTGCTAGAAAAAAAATCAATTAGTAGTCCTATCTTTTAATGAAGTGTACAAGGCATTCAGAAAACAACATGACCTTAGAATACAGAAACTAAAATTTCAACTAAGAGATAAGATTCTTTATTGGAATCCCACACATTTACCTCAAAAAACTAAATTTCAAACATTGTGGAAAGTTCCTTAGATAATTGATGAAACCTTTCCTTATAGGAACATGATCATATACAAACTTGAGAGCCCAAATAAAAAGTAGTTGATTAGCATCCAATAGGTAAAGCCATTCCATGAGCCAAACCAAACCAATGCAACAAATACCTCAATGGATGGACAACCATGTTTAATTTTTCAAATCTCCTCCCTCCAACATAGTTGTGAGGGAGATGGTCTTCCATACTAATCATCCACATGGTGCCTTGGTTTTTCTATTTTTTATTTTACACATTTTTTTTGTTTTTTTTTTTTGCAAATTTATTTATTTTACACCTTTTTTATTTTCAAAATTTTTTCTATTTTACACAATTTTTTGTTTTACACAATAGGACATAGTGGTGCTGCTACTAATGGTGGTTTATGCTTAATGTTTTGATTGCTAATTTCTAGTTTCTATTTTTGAATTTTTGTACCGATGGCTAAGTCATGGTTTCTTTTTCATGGAATAGGCAATGAGCCCACGACATCCATCCATTCATAAACTTTATGATTTTTCTTATTTTGGAAGTTTGAGGTTCCTTTCATTAAATAAACTTTTAATAAATTTGTGATCGTGGAAGTTTCCAGAACTAGAAAGGATTCAAAGGTTTGCACAAGGTGTGACTTCAAGGAAACTCAATACTCTTTATACTCTTCTACTTACTTGGGTGCTTGAGTGTTTTCATAAACGGCTTACCATTCTATGTTGACCAATAATAGGAAATTAAATAAAGTCTTTGCATGGTGTGGTTTCCATAAAAAAAAAAGAAAATAAAAAAACAACATAAAATAAAAAAAATCATGATGAGAATTCAAAGCACATCCCTTAGATAAATAAATGAGCTACAAGCACACGTTATTGGACTAGAAAGACATGTTACCCATGCCTAAAGGTCTCCTCTAACTAAGGCTATCTCTCACTTCCTACTATTTGTTTCTCTTTATGAAATGGTGTTGTTCTATGGCAGCACTCTTGTGTCTCGAGGGGGTGGATTAGTCTTGGAGTGGTGATGAAAAGTCACTAAAAGAGGTTGGTTTTGGTCTAGACCAAGGATGAATCTTCTAAGGTCATTTAAACACAAAATCCACAAGGGACTTCTTATGACCTCAATATGGAATTCCATTCCACCTTTTCTATCATCCATCTATGCTACCCATAACTCATCCCACTACCAATGTCCATGTTCTTGATTCGGTGTCTTTGTGTGATGTGCTTGAATTATTTGGTAGAATATTCTAGGTTTGGTCCTTAACTTCCATTAATCATTAATCACCTATGGGACCGACGGACTCCTTAGGTTGAGGTTATGCAAGGGAAAACAAGGCATGTGTCTACTATGGGAAGGATCCACTTGCATCTCTCTTGGTTTGGTTTGTTAAGTACCTTATCCTTAGGCATTCTTACAATTAGAATCCTTCATACACCCATCTTCTACATCAAACCATGTGCTCCATTACACATTTTGTTCAATAAACACATTCTCCATCATATTTTTCAAATTTTAAGCTTTCAAAGATCCTCTTCAATTATTTGATCATCATATTCTTGGCTTTTCTAGAACTCCATGGACCCCAAATTCATTAAAAATTTCCTTGTATTTTTTAAGATATTCAAATTTGAAAATTTTTCCTATGGGCTTTGTATATGAGACCTCATAGATGGAGCAAATGTGTATATGAGGCCATGTATACACAGTTCCATTGACATAGAAAAAAAATAGTATATATATACACAAATCCACTTTCAAAGTTTTACATTTTCTCACAAGCACCAAGGGAGTTTTTCAAATTTTTAGGGCCTAGAACCTTCTAGAGCCCATAACTTCCTAATTATTTATCCAAATCACTTTGTTCTTCAACCCTGCAACTACTAGAGGTAAACTCTTAGTCATGGGGCCCACAAATGTGCCATTTTTTTACAAAAACTTTTTTGCCATTTTTCTAACTCCCACAAAGGTTTAACTAAGAAATAAACTATTAAACACCAACTTACAAGAGCTAAACCTTTCCAACAAGCTTTGATGACATTTACAATAAAAAATTAATAAAATAATCAATCTACCATGGTCCAACCTTAGCCAAAGTGTTACTAACTAACTAGATGAGGTACTTAAGAATATTAAAATTACACATTATATCTACTAATCCATGGATGTGTTGTAGTTGCATATGGCACTGAAAGGGAAACACACATAGAAAGGAGAGGCATCTCAACTAAGGGACAAATGGCCTCGAATGGGAAGGGGCCAAGAACAAGCCCAAGAAGAAATGCTTTCAACCCACGTCATAGGTCCTCTTAAGGAAGAGGCTGAGATGGAATCTATTCATCAGATTCTAGAACCAGTAGTAGTAATAGAACATTATCATTGAGATGATGCACTAGCCCAACAAGTAAACCTTGAGGTGACCTTGATAAAAGCTTGGCTAAATCAAATTAGATCAAGGGAGGTCCAAAAGAAAGTGTTGTAGGAGTTAAACTTTGGCCCTTTCCTAGAGCAAGCACCTAAACAAGTATAGGACCAACTAAAGGCCTTTTCCATATGGCTAATTATCACTTCCACCAAGGAGTTATACATGGGAGAGACATTTCTATTCTAGAATAATAGGCAAGTCAATTTAATGGTCAAAATCAAGGACATCTCAATGTCCTACTCGGTGTAGGCTATTGTTGAAGTGCTTGGGTTGCCAAAGATAGAGATGAATCTTACTAAGATTCTAATGCAAGCAGATCCCAGTATAAAGAATAAATGGATGTAGTGGTGCTATGGTGTCGACTACAAGAAGTTTGACGAACTGACATTGGTAGAAAGAATCCACTACAAGGTTGCGGCCTTTCACCACAATCCCATGATGAGGCCAAGCAAGATATTACCTTTTCTCGTGTGCATGTGCTACTCTAAGTGGGAGATTCCCTATCAACCTTCCATAGCTAATCTATCTAGAGATGAAAAATTAATTTAAATAAAATAAACATGAAAGGAAGGCACTCACCTTCGCATGCCTCATCAAAAAACTCTATCAGAGAGGAGGAATAGTCTATTATATGAACAATGTTGTTAGGCACGCTTCAACTGCTAACTGTGTAGAGATGATGAAAAATAAGATGCCTACAACAACCATTCAAGAAGAGGAGCAACAACCACCACCTTCAGCTACCACTCAAACAACTATGCTAGACATGGCTGCAACAATCCAACGATTGCATGAATACTGATAATGGTTCTTGATAGCCAGAGCAACGAGCAGGCATGAATGGTGAGGACCCATTTATGTACCAACTAAAAATGAGTCACCTAAATGAGGTGGCCTAAACAATTAGCCTGATGGATGGAGGTGGATCCATTTTATTAGCCCAAAGAATGTAATTGCCTGCAAGGTCGAATCCTAGCATTAGAGAGGTCATGGTATCTCTTGTAGAAAAGTAGTCACTGTCAAAAATCTTTGGTAACACCATGACCTTCTTGGTGTGCTTAGAGGAAGGTGAGGGGGCAACAGTATTGGTGATGCAACACCAATGATAGGAGAAAACAACAGAGGTAGTTGCTAATAGAATAGCCAAAACTCTCAATGCACCTATAGTGTTTGTACCAGACGTCATTGCACTCATAGATATGTAGATGTCCAAAGGAACCACAAGTTGTAGAATAAGTGTAGCACAACATGATGAACTATTGGACCAATTGGTGGGAACTGGGCAACCACTTCTAGATGTCTTTGATATTCCAAACAACATTACTACAACCGAGCCAAAGCTACTAGAGCCAAGGGGGAAAAACATTATCTTGGAGGGGTAACTCAAAACAACTAAGGAGCTGAATGAACTCTTGGCTACTAAAGTTGTCGAATTGAGAGCCCAAATTGTTGACCCTACATTTCCCAACCTAACATTAATGATACATGAAGCTCTTGAATAGCTTTACACTAGATTGAAAGGGGTTAAGGGTGTGATGGAGATGATAGTGTTCTACTAATCCTTGGTAGAGGCTACACAACATAAAATTCAAAAGGCCTTGGATCTGACTCACTAGGAGAATGTGCAGTTGACTACAGAGAACCATCACCTAAAAAATGTTCATAAACATAAATAGTAGGTGACCAACTTCATCCATCAATAGGAGGAGTAACTAGCTAGAGCCAACACAAATCTAAGGAGATTGGTAGCTAAAAATAGAAACCTCTCCATGTAGGAGGCTTGTGCCTTTGCTAGAAGACTACAATTGAGGTAGTCACCTAGAAATTAGAGGCTCTCAAATTTGAGAGAGTCAAAGATCATTATAGAGATTAGGTCAGTCTATAGAAAGAAGTGAATAAAAAGCATATCTAGTTGGTGAAGGAAAAACTAAATGAAATCCTTCAGCAACTCCAGCAAGGAAGAGAAGTTTGGCAGCCTATCATTGATGGGATAGATGCCTATGATAAGGAAAAAATTCGCATGAAGGAGTTACAGATTGAGGAGATGATAGAATACATGGAGCTTTCCAATCTCCAATATGCAAATTTGGCTATGTTAATTGCTAAACGATCATGGTCAAAATTAGAAAAGTAGGTAGCTAGCTTGTACTTGTTGTACAAGGTTGAGTTTAAGCATCACAAAGACACTAAGCAAAAGCTTATAGTGGAAAATGATGAACTCAAAGTTCTCAAGGGCAAATACATTAATTAAAGATCAACCACTGAGAACCTAACCAAAATGATAAATGACTACTAAGAGTTGTAGAATGTAGTAAGGGTGTTTGATGTTGAATGTAAATAGTTTGCTACTTGGTTTGTCAATGCTAAGGAGTTATTCCCAATAATGCATTATCCATGGGATATCCCCATTCTAGCCCACATTGGTGATGCTGCATGGACTATGAATGATCCTTAGAGTACATAGAAGAAGATGAAAGCATTATTGAATAAAATTTTCCTTCCACTAGAGGTTGCATCTATGGCAACACAACCATAGCTACCTCAACACTACACATGCCTAAAGTTGATGAAGGTCCTTCAAAACATTAGAAGCCTCCACTACCTAGGACTATTTGATCTTCTCAATCATCTTCATTCCACTAGAGAAATGCTATCTAATTTTTAGTTATCATGTCATGGTGTTCAATTTTGTTTCATGAACATAACAATTTTTATAATGTGTTGATATATACACTTGGGCACTCAATTTTTTTATGTCAAGAGTCAATCAATAATCCTATATCATCCTAGTTTTGTAAAGGAACTCAAGGATAAGTTTTCATTCAATTGTGGGGGTATGATGAGCATCAAAAAGTCATGTCAATGAGCCCCCGTTGACTAGGCCCTATTTACATGATGTTTCCCTATCGATGTAGCCCAAAAAAAAAACTATAAATATGAGCTCATAGTCATGTTTATGAGGAGTCAAGTCATAGTAGTAGAAGAGATCTTGTAGTTTTTCCATTTGAGAGTTAGAATATTTCTCTGAGTGCTTGCAACAAGAGTTAGAAAGTGTACAAATCTTTATTCGAGCATTGTTTTACCTAAACCATACCAGTGTGAATGGCACTAAAGATGAGCCTTTTTATCAAGCTTGCAACACCTGGAATAGATTAATTATTTATTTATGCATTTATTATTTTCATCAATTATGCAATTAATTAAGTTAAATTAGACTTAAAGCAAGTAGTTAATTAATTAAGCTACATAAATTAAACACATAAGTATGACCACTTCAAGCATAAACATGTATTCACTTGGTAATCTCAGTAATGTTATTGCTTGGTTCACCTAATAGCATAGTGCTTGGTAACCTAGTAGTGGATACATGGGTTCAGGATGTGTATGGAAAGTGGGACCAGTTGCTTATGTTAGGACTAGTTAGAGATTAGTTCAGTAGTTAAATGAAATTAGTTATTAAATTACTTCATCTCTCTACTTTAGGCACCAAGGAATATAAAACATAAAATAAGAAAAATCATATTCCTCAATTACACTTAACCATACCATGTGCATCACAAGTGTAATTAAGAAGACAACGAATGACTATTAGGGAAAAGTTTACTACCTAGAAGGCTAGTGTACTTGAACACATAAAAGCTACAGAATTTGACTGGATCATGCATGAACACTTTGTGATTTGTATGGTTGGGTGTAGGGGTATCCTTCACCACTCATTAACTAGTATTAGTACTTGACAATGACACCAATCATAAGTAATAATGTAGCTCCTACACCCAACCATATAAATCACACGCATTTATAAGTAACTTAAACGTAATTTTTAGATTACACTAATAGATCTCTTAGATCATTAAACATGATCCTAAGCCATTGTCTTCCCAATTATACTTTTTTTGGTCTTAATTCGTATAGTTAAATGCAATCAAGACATATGATAGTTGATATTATTTGGTCATATTAAAATATTATTAAAATATAAATATTCAATCTAATCAATCTAGAAATAAAAAGTAAAGTGTAAACTAGCCTAAGTGATAAGAATCCATTCCTAATTAGTCCTTCACACCCTAAAGTTATACTATCATCACTAGATTATTAAGTGTCCACTGCTAGGCATACCAAGTAACAACATTGTTGGGATTACCGAATGATAGTGTGTTTATGCTTGGAATTGATTGTACTCATTCTACATATTTCACGTGCATTTTGATAGTAAAATTATTAACTAAGTGCATAAGTGTAAATAACAATGAAAATAAATTAAGTTAAAGTGCTGCAATGAATAGAAATTAATCTCAATATTATTGCTAACCATGGATTGTGTCTAGGCACAATTTCATTTAAATAATCCTTCATACAATTAACTCAAATTTATGTTGTAGGTAATTGCTAACTATTTTTTAAGTTCTACAAAATCAAATTATAAGATTTCTACTACTATAGAACCAAAATGGTGTATTTAAGTAGTAGGTGAATGATATTTATAGGCATCAACTATCCTACATATTACATTTGCAATATCATATGAAAGCATATGATGTTACAACTATGATATCATTGGTGTGATGCCATAACCCATTTCTTAATTGTTCATTAGCGAAGTGGTAGATTTAAAGGGTACTTGATTTGTATACAATATGACCAAGGTAAGGTCCTTTCCAAAGTAATTGAAATTTGGTATGTTATAACACATGATTGAAATTATAATACAAAATTGTATCTCTTGGTTTTAGCTCAAGTTATTTGATTTGACAATCATGTCTTTACTTTGAACAGATTTTGTAGGCCTCATTGTTCTTTGAGACTATCATTCTATTTTCTCCTAGCAAGTTAAGATTCATTAAATGTTTCTCTTATATTGGACTAAGGTTAAGATCAATGTTAAATATTATTGATAATTTTTTAAGCTTGGCTTGGATTGGTATTTTTATTAATTTTTTATATCCAAGCTCATAGGGAGAATAGTTTGTAGGAAGTTTCCATATTGAACAATATCTATAAATAATTATTTTATTTCATTTTGTCAAATGCATTTTAATAATTTATTTGATATGTTCAATAATAGGATTTTATTATTGCTTTACTAAAGTGAATATAATAAGCTTACTAAAATTTTGTATCATTTGCTTTTAACTGTTATGAATGCTTAATTATAGATCTTTTACATATTTAATGATGAAATTTTAAAATCTAATTATTCATAGAAATTTTCCTTTTAGTAACCACTAGGTCTTTATGAATATTTGATTATGCATACTTTATTCTATATTATATACATATAATTATATAACACTCTAGTCATAGAGCATTTAGATCCTATCCCTACACAAGCTATACCACCTATAACTTTTCATCATCAAATAATAATTCTAATTTTTTCTTGATTGAGAATAAATATCTCTTAAAATCTATAAATGGTGTCCATTAAGTTAGAAAATCATATGATAGAGTGTCTAGGAATATTATTTGGTGAGCCTTATGGAGGAAAAATATCCTTGATGAATATATAGCGTACTTGAAGATATGTATGAAGGAGCTACTACTAAAATTAAAATAGCTTATGGAATCATATCTAATTTTCTAATCACGGTAGGTATTCACTAAGGTTTTGTACTTAGCTTCTACTAATTTTTCATTGTTATAGATGAATTAACAAAGAAAATGTAGGATGAAATCCCTTGGTGTATACTATTTGGAAATGATATTTTGTTAGTGGATATATCTTTAGAACATATTCCTTCTAAAATTAATAAATGAAAAGAGGCTCTAGAGTCAAAAGGCTTAAAATTAGTAGAAAGATAAAATATATGAAATGCAATTTCAATAACATAAACAATGGTTCCTCCCTAAAAAATGTTTGCTACCTAGGATCAATGCTCTAATTAGAAGGTAAATTTGATAAAGATATAAGAAATAGGATTGAGAAAAGATGGTCATATGGATACACATGAGTGATATTCTATGTGATAAAATAATTCCAATAAAACTAAAGAAAAAATTTCATAACAGAATAATTAATCTTTCTATCATATATGATGTTAAATGTTGAATAGTATAAAAGATTATGAATAACAAATTAGTATGACAGAAATGTGAATGCTCAAATGAATGTTGAATGTTACCAAAAAAGATAGACAATGCAATACAAACATTAGATAAAGACTTGAAGTGACTTTTATTTCAAATAAGTTATAGGAATGGTGTCTTAGATGGTTTCATCATATGTAAAGAAGAATAGATAATGAACCTATAAGAAAAGATTGCTACATCATTGTTCCAAGAAAACCATTGAAGTGAAGATTAAATAAAACATGGAAAATGTGATTAAATATTATATAATGAAATTATAAATAAACAAATATTTAGCTCTTGATAAATGTGAATAATGAAATAGAACTCATGTGGTTGACACCACATTTTTAGAATAAGGCTAGGATGATGAAGAAGAAGAAAGTATTTTAAATTAAATTCATACTTAAGATTTGATATTATCAATGTGTTTGCAAGGTTCAAAAAAATTAGATTTTATCCTTGGTTCATTAGAATTAGAGCTATGGTGTTCATTTTCTAGAAATTTTAATTTGCTAAAATTTTTCATAAGTTATGATTTCTAAATAAAAATAGAGCTAAAATGCTTTATCATTTAATGTGTTCATGTTTAAGTTTGTTTTCATGTTTATGATAGAAAGGATATATGTGCATGCATGCTTATATGTACTTGAATACATGTTTCCATTTCATTCATGGTAGACTTCAAACTTGTTGGTTGGGAGTAAAAGAAAGAGGATTATGGGAGTGTTGGGAAGAAGAAGAATAAACAAAGAGATTGTAAGAATACTATTAACTCAAAGATGAAACCTTATTTTAAGTGGCTAACACTAACAATAAAGAATCTTCATGTAAGGTCAATTGTGATGAATAATATGTTGGATCGTTGTTTTGCATTGGATCTCCCTTTTTAACAAAACTTGATATTTCACCAAACCTTTCTATCGCTACCTTGAATTACTTTTCTATTGATGAGTGGCGAGGTACCCCTATGCCCAACCATACGAATCATAAGCATTCACGCACAATCTAATTGAATTTTGTGGATGGGACTAGTTGTGCATCTAAATCATTATGCTTTGATCACAGTTCACTATCTTCCCACTTGGACTAGTGGTAGCTTTGTCACATATTATTTAGTCCAAAGTGAGGCATATGATAGATGTTTCCTAATCCTAAGCTACTCCTAATGACAATAAAGAGATAAATTAATTAATCTAATAAACAGTGGAAAGTAAAGTCTACACTAGCCAATGTGTGATGAGTATCCATTCCTAACCATTTGTACACACCTTGGACTTCGTGTAACTACCACTAGGATTACCAAGGCATATGTCACTAAGCTTACTAAACGATACACTACTGGGTTACTAAGTAATTATAATTAAATTCTCATGATTATTCATACTCATTCTGCTTAATGAAAAGAATCGTAAAGAGTAATAAATGGAAACATTAACTAAGGAAAACAAGAAATAATTAAACAATTGAAAGCAATAATAAATCTAAATGGATGTTATAATGATGAAAGTAATCTCAATCTTTATTTCTGGTCATGTAAAGTATCCAAGTACGTCACACTCAAATATGAATGCTATGCAATTACAAACATCACACTGTGGGCATGCACTAGGAGATAATAGAACTAGAAATCAATAATCTATGAAAAATCTAACTAAAATATGACACTAAAACTATGTTCCAACCATGCACCTAAGTGTTGTATTTATAAGCTATCATAGAGGAGACAATATCAGATATCTAACATCGTTTCCTAGGACCCAATATTGCATATATGATATCGAGGCTCTTTCATGCCATAGTCGTGTTTTATAAAAATTTGGACATACCATTACAAGATACAAAAATGGAAAGCTCATGTAGTTCCTGGAGGTAGTGGCTCCTCCATTGATAGCTTCCCTTTTTTATTAGGCTTCTAAAATTTATAGCAATTGATTAGTGCCTAAAAATTTTCTTCTTATGTTCTTGGATCATATACCATCCAAGCCACTAAACCAATGTGTGCTGGCATCGATATGTCCCAAGGACATGGCAGTTATGGAAAGATTTTGTTGCCATTCACATATCAGGCTACAAACTTTCATCATTCCTTCTCAAAGGCCCTAGCCTTTTCTTTCAACTCATGATGATCTATTAATCTTTGGGCTAGGTCTAAGGCAACCTCTTTTTGTCTATGGTAGCGAGCTTTGATCACCTCTAGTTTTGAGTTTGCTACATGAAGTTTCTACAAAGAAGCTTTTCTGTCCACAAAATCTTTCTTGTATAATGCATAGGTGGTTGCTACCTATTGCTCCAATCCATTCCTCAATCAACCTATTGTTAATATGGCAAGGTTGACATATATAAGGTTAGCCAATGCCATGTATTCCCTTAAATCTTCAATATGTAGGTATTTATTATTTACTTTTGCTTACTAGACCAAGGCATAACTATCTAAGATGGGCTACCAATCAAGATTTTGCAATAACATGGATTAAATGTGAGCTTTGGCCATTTGGATTTCCTTTTTGTTGATTTTCTTATACATGCCTACTTGGTCCCAAAAGTGTTCTTTCAACTTTTCATGTTTATTGGCCTCATTTTACCATACAATTATTTTGATTGTAAACTTTTGTTGAATGGTGTAGACCTCCTCTATTGAGAGGATTCTATTTTCTCTGGCCAATTTGCTAATATCTTAGTTAACCCCCATCATTTTTTCTCTCAATTGATGAACACTTTCATCCAAAACATTCTTTTGTTTTCCTATGATGGTCAACCTTGAATTTTTGGTAGTAAGTTGTATATTCTCTTCTTGGGTAGTGGTAAGTGCCTTTTTATGAGCATAAGATTGTGCTTCTATAGCAGAGGCATTCCATACTACCTTCTCTTTTTCTTTCTTTGCAACTTTGTTCTCTTCAAGCAATCTATCCAAATACTCTGATCTAAATTGATCTAGCTGATCAAGTGTAATAAACTGGGTAGGGTGCCATCTTTCAGCTCTCAGGATGATCAACTCTTATTGCAAACATTACACTTCTACTTCCATGTGCTTCGTCCTGGTCATAGCCATGACCAGCTTTTCCTTAGTGGCAATGAGATCTAATTATGCTGTAATGACATCACTAGGGATGTCAAATAGGGTGGTCATCATTTTTCCTATCTATAGTAGTCAATCTAATACACTCTCATGTGTTGTAGGAGTTATCAAAGTCCTAGCAAGCATTTGTGCATCTCTGGTCCTAGTTAAATCGATTGGAGGCACAACAGGCACATTGAATGATTCACTGATGTGATCTGTTATTATTTGTGTTGTGCCTCACATCTTGATGCTGCATGACCACTACTGTGGCACCTTCTCCTATTTCAAGAATCATTAGGAAGGATGCAGCATTACCAAAGATGTGTTGTGAACACTAGGATTCTGCTCTTGATTACACGTAGATCTGTCCCCTTGTTGGATCTACTAACACAATGGGCTACACAACATTGTTAATGACTCTGGAGAGGCTTGACTCCTCTCTACTCCCTGAGTTAAGCATTTCAGGAATTTTCTACAAGTGACTCATTGTTGGCCTATAATCATGTGGTAGTGGAGGTGGAACTTATGGTTCATGATGATGTTTGGGCTCTTGTTCTACTTCTTTCTCTACTTTTTCTTCCTTCTTTGGTTCTTTCTCCTCACCAAGGTCTTTCCTTGGTGCTGCTAGTGTTAGCAATGTAGTGACGAAAGTGTTCTAAACCTTCTTTGGAATGTCATTTGTGTACCCCTAGGATTCCAATGCATTTTCACAACTTATAAATTAGGTAAGGGAATGGAAGTGTTGGCTTTCCTACCTTCTTCTCTTCAAACCACCTCTAAATTTCTGCACAGTATAACTAGGAAAGGTTGGCCATGTTTTTACCCATTAGTATGGCACTTTCCCTGACTACATATGTGGAGATCCTATTGAACCCTTTTGTAGGGAAGACGTGATATGTCCCTATCTTGAAATAGGTGCTCTCTTTTAGAGTTAATTCATTATATGTTTTTTCATCCTTGTTGTATGCTCATCTTAGCCATAGCTTTCTAGTATTAGGGTTAGATCTTGTGGATAGATGAGCTACCTTAGCCTTCTCATTTGGTAGATTAAGAGCTTTGGCAATTACTTTGACCAAGAATGAGACATTGACTTCATAAATGTTGACAATGATACCTTTTTCCTTGTTGTTTTAGAATTGGTATGTTTCGCCAAGGTGTCATTCATCATGGTCTAATAGAATGGGCCACATAGGTGATCCCTAAAGTTGCATCCAAACCGCCTCTAGAGCAAACTCCATAAATGAGGCAAAGTTCATCTCCAAAATGACCATGGTCAACATGGAATTTTCTTGAATGGCCTCAAGGCATTCTGGGGACAATGTAAGGTGTTGTCCTTGCGCAAGGGCTTGTGGTTCTACAAGCTCTCCTTAGACCAACTATCCTATGATAAGAGCCTCTTGATGGATACTGAATGATTGGGCCTCCTCTTACTCAAGCTTGGCATGCTCACCTTGTTGGCCTCTACCACCCCTTGGGCATTTGGCTACTTTCTACAAAGGCCTTTCTTGAGCTCTTCTTTTTGGAGCCATTTGCAATCAATCAAAGATCAAATGTTACTAAGATGCTGTTATGTACTGTTAATAGATGTATACCTTAGTCATGACCTTAGGTTCATTAGGATATTTAATTCATATGAGCATAAAGTTAGAAAAAGTTTTAGAAAAAATTCCCAAAAAGTGTTTATCTTGTTTATGATCCTTCGCAATTGATTCCTTTTTGCTTATGTATGGCTTAATATGTAGGTTATGGTCCCTTGGGTGGAAAAATTAAGGTTTTTGGAATTAATAAAATTGATTTTTCATTATAACCCTTAAAATTTTTAACACTATTAGCCTTAGAATATCTTTTAGGCAATAGCAAATTTCAAAAAATTAGCACAAGTTTCCCATGCAAGCGCAACCCCCCCTCCCCTGACTAACTTGAACACTCTGGGTTCAAATAGGCTCAAATGGCATGGAAATCAAAGTAGTAGAGAGCCAAATATCACAAGTAGAAGTTGGTTGTGTAGAGCTTTGAGTCATGAGAGAAAATTTGAAAAAATCCCCTAGTTACAAATGAAGAGAATGCAATTTGGGTACCGTGGGGGTCATATATATAGGTTTTGTGAGACCTAATATTGGGTACCTGATATCGGGTATCTGACATTAAGGTCGACCTAGTATCGGGTAGTCAATATTGGGATCCATGGATATGCATTAAATGGAGCAACTAAGCATGAAAAACAAAGCTCTGTGATTGGTTGGAAGGTTTAAGGTTAGGTCCATAGTTTTGGGGTAAGTAGGAAACTAGTTGTAGGCACCAAAATTGTTAGAAGATGGAGTTCTCAACATTAAAAGCTTAGGAAGATGTAAGAAAAATGGTATTATACTGATGATGTGGAATAGATCAATTTACATGATAAGGGAAAGCATGAAATTTATCAATATGATGCAGTCGTGCAAACAAGTACAAGTCACAATAGTTACACAAGGGGGTCCTCCCCAAAGCAGGCTCCAGCCTACAATGCCCTTGGATAACCACACCTAAAAATGTTTGTAGGCACTAAATTGGTTGAATGCAACACATACCTATGAAACAAAACACACATGTTAAAACCACCAAGTTGAGGAAATAATCCTATGTTACATAAAACCACAAGTTAGGATTGTACGGATAGCAAGATGGGATGGACTGTAAAGAGGATTGTAGAAATTGGGACATGAGGGGTCTTACCAAAGGCATAATGAATCCTTGTGTGTTATTAATGGTTAAATAGCCATTAGCCCTTCTTTCAAAGATTCAAACCAAGTTCAAACCACATTTTAGTGACATTGCATTGTCTCATCACTTTAACTAACAACCATAAGACTACTATAGTTGCAAGGAGTAGCATCACTTGGCATTTTGCCCAAGGGAGGAGCTTATTTATGGCACATTTTTTTATGGAAGTCAGAGAAGCTACCAACCTTCAAGCATGTATACATGTCTTTCTAGTGGAACCCTCAGAAATTTATTCCATAACTTTTATGTTACTCATACTCCCATTTTTCATTAAATCTACAAGGATATCATTATAATTGAAGCAACCTGATAGAATATATAGAAGTGACAAAAGAGAATCCACAAATCCCCTTAATGTCACACCCTTCACATCTCCCTTGGTTCTTCACTTTTCCATCCAAGCATCATGATTGTGAATTTATTATTAGTTTTGATGATGTAGAAGAATATCCTTATGATCAAAGGTAAGAACCCCTTATTGATGGAATGAGTGGATGGATGGTGTGTCTCACTATCTAAATAATCAGTCTCTCATGACTTGATAACATTGAGAAAACCTTACCTTAATGGGCTACATGATTTTTTTATTTACAAGCGAGATTACTAATAAAGAAAACGTAAACAAAATATGGAAAATTTTGAAAAGGATAGGAAAAATTGTACCAAGGAAAAAGAAAATGAAAAAAATGTAAAAAAAAAAAGATGAAAAAACTTATTAATTCTAGAGGTTAAAATGAGGGGTTTCCCTCATGACTAAGAATTTTATTGTGGCAAGAATGAATAAGTGGGTAGTTAGGATTCATGCATGTATAAAACAGTGTTGATCTTCCATTTTCAAGCCATTGGGTGTCTCTTAGTGTAGTGGCGGTTGTGTAGAAAAATTGTTGTTCATACACTTGGTTGTTAAATGTCTAGTGGATCAAGGTATGAGGTGTGTTAATGTTATGGATGTTTGGCCCATGAGTGCATCCTTGATTATGATTCAATATGCATGGATTCATTTGTCTCCCCACACTACTAAATTCATGGCTATAGTTGGGTGTTGGAGTAATAATGGATGATGGCCCTTGCCTAAGATCAGAGTACATTGATTGTGAAAAGGGAGGTATTACACGAGAATAGCATTGTGTTGGCTTAGATGATGTGGTAGGTCCATGAGTGTTACGCTTCAACTTGCAACCTACCGTAAAGAAAGGACCTACCGGTATCATCATGTCTATGAACATTTGCAACACAAGTGGCACTTGTTTATTGATATTGTGGCACCAAACCTTCCTATGTCATTGGTAGTGGCATGTGATGAGGTGAAGTATGAGAATATTAAGGGTAGGATGGATGGTAAGAGGCATGAGGTGGCGATCCTTCAAGGTATTTCATGGATTGATGGTACTCGAGAGAGTGATAGTAGTGATTTGAAGTAGAGGACGTAGAATTAGGTGGAGAAATAGGGTGTTGAATATAATATCCATGTGGTTTTGACTGATAAGAAGGATAGGGCTAGTAATAAGTCCCCCTAGGATAGTACAACTAGTTGTGAGACTATTTATCATTACTATTTGAAAAAAGAAATATCATGGACATCTACTTCTGTACAAACTTTATATTTAATGCACTTGCCCAATAGTCATGTAGATGTAACAAGACCAGGAAATGACCCTTCGAATGATCATATATGTAGATGTCACATCCATCATCTTCATCTATGGTTGAGTCTATAGCCTCACTTTCTATAGCCATTTTTCTTGTTTGCCAAAAAGTGTTCCTAGCTATTTCTTGGTTCTGCCTCCTTTACTGATTGTGATCACCTAGCTTTTTTTGCATGACCTTCTCCTCTATAGTTTCTACCAAATTTGTAACTTTTTTGTATACCCATTCTAACATCCTATGAAACTTTCCTTCAAGTTCATCAATAGAATTTTGTGTCAGCAAGAGCTAGTGTGAGATCACCTTATCAAGAGTGGTTTCTTCCTCCTTGCCATAAATGTGGACCTTCTTCTTTTGAAGAGTTGTATCCCAGTGATATTTGTCAACTTTCTCCCATTTTCATATCTCTCCTACTTCTTTGGTCATGTGCTCGATTAGCTCTTAGATCTAATTGGTTTGTAGCTCGTATAATTGACCTAGGGCATACATCCCAAGGGTCTCCCTTGTTTCATCACAAAGCCCATATATGATGTGGAAAAGTTTCCTTTCCTTAGAGAAACCATGGCTTGGGCATTTATTTAGTAGAGAATAATATCTATATAAGGTCATGTCCAAGGATTCATGTTGTTCCTATTTCCATCCTTGGATTTGTCTCCTCAGGTTAGACACCCTCGCAAAGGTTTAGTATTTCTCATTGAAGAGTTCCAACATTGTGAACCACCATCAGATTAAATTTGGTTTCAACGATCTATACCACACTTTAGCTCTATCGATTAGTGTCCTAGAAAAGAGCTTAAGCTTTTGCCATCCACTTTCAATGTTGTAGAAGGTACAAGAATCTTGAAAGGCATGTACATAATGTTGCATATCTGTATCATGGCCTCCCATGAATTTAGGGATATTGATTCTATCAAACCTAGGTAAATAACTTGCCCTATGATGCTTGTGAGGTATCTTGACCATCTCTATGATCTATATCAAGCTCTTAATGCCTAACAAGAGTTCATCGTCATTAGCCATGTTGTGATGAAAATTTCTATGTCTATTTATTTGATCATGACAATGCTTTCTATGTTCCTTTTGATGTCTTTGATTATTCCCGTGGGTTTGATTTTGACACCAATGATAAGCTTGGTCTCTATATATACATTCATCTTCATCAGAACTAGACATGGAAAAGGAAGAGGAAGATGAGGAATTGGAAGGATTGTCATGGCTTTTATGGTGTTTCCTAGGGTTGCTTGATTTATCCTTTCTAGATTTTAAGGAGGTCCTAGGCCTTAAGGCCTTCCCTAGTCCAAGACCTACTTCATCTCTCCATAGTTTTCTACCTTAGGTGAATGTAGTTCTTGAGTGTCATCAAGGTGGTCATGAACATATGAACCCCTTGCATAAGGTTGGTCACTCAAATTTTCTTCACCATATTTTTCATTAGTTCTCTAATGGATGTCTTTGCTATACAATGCATTATCACTTTCTTGTGAAAGAGACATTGTTTTTAATTAATGATGTGTGTGATTTAATATTGTCTGAAAGATATATTGTTAATGTGTTTACAGTGATCGTGTATGATATAACTAATCTAGATAACTAGTACTATCCCTAGCAATGGCGTTAATGATGAGCAGTGAGGTACCCCTACATCCAACAATATGAATCACAAGAATTCATGCACAATCTGACCAAATTCCATGGATGCGACTAGTTGTGCATCTAAATCGTTATGCTTTAATCGTAGTTTGTTGTCTTCCCACTTGGACTAGTATTAACTTTGTCATGTATGGTTTAGTCTAAAGTAAGGCATATGATAGATGTTTCCTAATACTAAGTTGCTCCAAATGACAATAAAGAGATAAATTAATTAATCTAATAAAGAGTGGAAAGTAAAATATACACCAGCCTATGTTTAATGAGTATCCTTTCCTAATTGTCCATATGTACCTTGGACTTCATGTAACTACTGCTAGGATTACCAAGCATATGTCACTCAACATACCAAACAATGCACTACTGAGTTATCAAGTAATTACACTTAAGTGTTCATGATTAGTTGTACTCTTTCTAGTTAATGACAAGATTTGTAAAGAGCAATAAATGAAAACATTAACTAAGGAAAATAAGAAATAATTAAACAATTGAAAGCAATAATAAATCTAAGTGGGTGCTGTAATGATGGAAGTAATCTCAATCTCTATTTATGGTCATGTAAAGTATCCAAGTATGTCACACTTGAATAAGAATGTTGTACAATTACAAACATCACACTACAAGCATGCACTGGGAAATAACAGAATTGGAAATCAACAATCTATAAAAAAGCTAACTAAAATCTGAGACTAAAACTATATCCCAACTGTACACCCAAGTGTTGTAATTATAGGCTAGCATGGAGGAGATGATATCAAATATCCTACATCATTTCCTAGGATTCGATATCATGTATCCAATATCAAGGCTCTAATATCAGAGTTGACAAAATCATGACTCATCAGCTATTTTAAGTCCAAACACACATGTTGAAACATATGTAAATGTTATTAAAAATGGGACCATTCTTCCTATTAATTATTAATTTTCTTCTCTTGATTTTTAAAGGAATTATTTGAATTCTAAGTTTGTGTAGACATCCCTAAAATTCGAAATCTTCTTTTACTTTCCATGTTGTTATTCCTATTTGCTAGTTAATAACATGTGATGTACTATGGATTTTTTTCTCATTATTAATATTGTTTTCAAGGTTTGACATCTATCATCCATTCCCACCCACCATTTCCCCTTGCCTTCCCACCACCTCCCTATTCCTACCCCTATTGTTGACAATAAGGAATTTTAGAAGATATAGAGATTTTTTTAAAAAGGAACCACTAATTAAAATGATAGTAAGATTCTTGTTTCTTAAGTTCTCTAGGTTGAACTACTCAAAAGAAATTAAAATTTTATTCATCCACAATCCCTCCTACAATACCATCTTGGTAGGATGAGCATTGAGCCTTTGGGTGATGATTCTTTTAAAGATATTTTCTAAGAAGACTGATGAGTCATTCGGGGCGACTGCGATATCGTAGCCCACTTCCAATTCTATAAATAAGAGGTAGCTCTCCCTTGTTTTGCATCCAGTTTTAGTCTCTTAGCAAATCTCTTGCAATTTTTCCCTTCCAAAGATAGAATAATTTCCTAGTGTTTGCGTAGTGTGGTGATTGTAATTGTATGACATCCTTATTCAAGTGTGAAGTACTTGGACACGCACATGACCAGAAATAAAGATTGAGATTACTTCATAATTGCAGCATTCACATAGTTTAATTAATTATTTATTGCTTTCTTAGTTAATCTCTCTCACCCTTATCTCATGTTAAACGTGGAATGAGTACGACTTAATAACGAGCATTTAAGTGTGACTACTTGGTAACCCAGTAGCTTACCTAGGCCATGCACTTGGTAATCCCAATGGTAGTGTGCATGAGGTCCAAGATGTGTATGGATGATCAAGGAACAGATGCTCATCGCACTTAGGCTAGTTTAGATTCTCTCTTACCCTTTCCTCCTAGCTTAGTTAATCTTATTTTCCATTACCTCCAAGAGTAGCATTAAGTTAGAATACATCATACACCTCACTCTGGACTAAACCATATGTGATAAAGATAATACTAGTCTAGGTGGGAAGACAACGAATTGTGACCTAAGGCTAACTATCTAGGTGCCACAACTAGTTTGTCTGTGAAGTTCGACCGGATCACGGGTTAACGCTCGTATTCGTATGGTTGAGTGTAGGGGTACCTCGCCACTCATCATTGGCACCGTTGCTAGGGATGGTGCTAGTTATCTAGATTAGTTATATCATATAATTTTGTTGTAAAGGACTTAACGATATATCTTCTAGAAAGAAATAATTATAGAAAGTCACACATAAATTCACACACAACTTCATAATAATGCCTCTCCTACAAGACGATAATAATGCCATACCTAGTAAGGAAGTTCATTGGAGAACCAATGAATTATATGACAACAAAGATTGGAGTATGCAAGCCAAGGTGGGGGTTTCTTATAAACATGAACAAAAGCAACATCATCCCAACACACAAAACCATAACTTACCCAATGACGATGAACCCCTACTAGCCACTACAAGCTTAATGCAAATATATAAGATTGTTCGAATCTCATGTAGGCATCATAAAGAGAGCCATCTACCTAGGCTCGATTTAAACAACTTTCCTACTTTTTCAAGAGGCTATTACTTAGATCCGCAACAACATTTACTACCCTTCTACAATGCCTGCGCATGGAACAACATAGATAACAGTTGGAAAAAACTTAAGCTCTTTCCTATGACACTCGTTGGACAAGAAAAGGTATGGTACATATCATTAAAACCAAATTCAATATGTCGTTGGTCAAAAATGGTAGAGTTATTTAACGAAAGATATTAAATATATGCAAGAGTATCAACCTTGAGGAAACAAATCCAAGGATGGAAACAAGCACAACATGAACCCTTGGACATGGCCTTAGAAAGATATTATGCACTATTAAACAATTGTCCAGGCCATGGGTTTTCTGAGGAAAGGCTAATGTACCATATCATTGATGGGCTACGTAATGAAACAAGAGAGACCTTAGGAATGTATGCCCAAGGTCAACTATACAAACTACAAACCCATCAAATCCAAGAGCTTATTAAGTAGGTAGCAAAACAAGAAGGAGAAATGGCTATATGGGAGAGTGTTCAAAAACATCAACGGGACCAAAATTTCAACTTAACAA
Organism: Gnetum montanum; assembly: GCA_015680685.1. Taxonomy (NCBI): domain Eukaryota; kingdom Viridiplantae; phylum Streptophyta; class Gnetopsida; order Gnetales; family Gnetaceae; genus Gnetum; species Gnetum montanum. Next base: position 404,358 of record MNCI01007062.1, on the reverse strand, counting down.
AGGTCCATAATCATAAAAAGGAGAAATCAACCAATCACAAGGAGGAAGAATCATCTTTGCCAATACAACAACAATCATTAGAAGAATTCGAGGCAAAGATCAATAAGATGTTGGAATGGACGTATCAAAAGTGTGGAGAATGTGTCAATATTATTGGAGATAGAGATTTGGAAACCCAAGAAGTAGGAAAAAACATTAGACATTTGGAAAGAAGGAATGAAGGGAATAAGAGCTCAACTACTGATCATACATATGACTGCAACATTTGCCTATACGATCACCCCAAGGGTCAATGCCCAATCTTGTTACATCTATATGAGCATTGGGGGAATACACTACATCTAGAGTTCATACAGAGATACTGTGTTCGATCATAGTGGCAACAATCCTAGTTGTGGAGGAAACCATCCCTACATTGGACACACCCTTCATATCCTCCAAATCCAAATGCTTATCTTGTTCAACATCTTGTTTCCCCAATTGGGTCAACATACTCTATCTCACCGCATTACTATTCTCCACAATACTATTAGCCCATGTCCTCAACACAACCACCACCTTGTGCACCTTACACTTCTCCTAATTTTCAACATTCTCATCCTTTCCCTCCTTCTACATTGCCACCAACTATTCCTAAGGTGTCTGCACCACCGCAACAACCCACGAACAACACTTGTGCTACTACTACCAACAGTAGTGAAAAGCCTCCTCAACATCAAAATCATCCCTTCTTTAAACATAACCATAGAAAGGGACAACAAAATTCCAAGGCCACTGCATCCTTTAAATCAGCACAAGTCCAACACTATGGTGCACCCTTACCTTCGAACCCAACGCCTCATGTTACTTCATCAGGACCACCAACTAACACTCCAACAACCATACGGCCCAATGAACACAACCATGGAAGGCAACATCCCAACCCTTGCATACCATCTAATGGTCCCAAATATTGTAGTGGGTCAACTCATTATCCGGGAACTACATCATATAAATTTCCCCACTATGCTTATGATAACCAAGTGTGTGAACCCCAACGGGATAAGTATGGACCAGTTCCAATATTTCCAACATGCAAGGATCCTCACCCTTCATTTATTAATCCTTTCCATGCTTAACCGTTTAGTTATGGGGGATATTCGCCATTCTAAATAATAAGCAGGATTAATAAATATTTTTCATTTTCTTTGATTTTACAACTTTTTTGTTTCCCAGTTTTTCATTTTTCAACCTTCTTGTCTTATCTTTTTATCTTTTTACATTTTTGTAAGTAATCCTGTCTATTAATAAAACACTCATGTGGATCATTGGTTGAGGTGTGTTCTATGTTATTAAGTCTCAAGTGATCAATTATTTGGAATAGTGAGCCCATTACACCCACTCATCCATTCTACAAATAAGAGGTTTTGTTCGAGGGTACAGTGATATTCTAGATATCTTAAAACTTAAAATTAACTTTGTGTTCATTGTACCTAGAATGAAGAAGGATGGACCAAGAGGGAATGATTAGGGTGTGACATCAAGGGGACTTGTGGATTTTCTTTGGTGACGTCTATGGGAGTTATCATGCAACGTGGTTGTACTAAGATCCTTGTAGATCTAATAAAAAATGGGAGTAAGAGTAATCAAAAGGGCACTCAAAAATCCAATGCAATTCTAGGGGGTCCCACTGGAAAGACATGCACCCATGCCTGAAGGTTGGCAACTTCTCTAGATTCAGTATTTCAAAAAAAAAAAAGAAAAATACAAGAAAAGAAAAAAAAACCAAGTGCCACAAAACAAAAGTTACTCCTCCCTTGAACGAAATGCCAAGTGATCGTACGCCTTGTTGTTTTGGTACTCTCATAGTTGCTCATCATGGGATGAAACAATGTGGTGTCACTAATTTGAGGAATGGACTTAGTCCTAATCTTGGAATGATGGGTTAATGACACGTTAATCATGCTTTACATGTTGGATTCACTATGCCTTGGGTCAGTTACTTCATGTCCCAATCTCTACAATTCCTTTCTATAGTTCCTCTCATCTCATTGTTCATGTAATTGTAGCTCGTGTCATGTGTAACATAGAATTCTTACCTCATTCCAGTGGTATTTACATGTGTGTGTTTTGTGGGATTAGTGCAGATTACATCTAACCCTTCTAGTGCCCACGGACACTTTAAGTGTGGTTACACAAGGGCATTATAGGTTGGAACTTGCTTTGGGGAGGACCCACTTGTGTAATCTTTTGTAATATTCACTTATGATATAGCTCACACACACCATTAGCTTCCCTTAGCTTATTTTTCATAACATTCTTTCCTTACTATTACCCCTCTGAATTTCAACATTCCCATGAACCATCACATAACCTTTTTCTTACCACCCAAGGTTTTCTTTATCAATTACACTCACTCATCATTATTTGTGCCTTCAAAACCATATAGTTACCCGCAAACTCCTTAACAATAGCCTCATGTCCTCAGTTCCAACGTTTATTTCAAGAAAATCCTTTTAAAAATTTAGTATTTTGTTTTATGTCACTAGGGATGAGATATCGCGTATGCGATATCGTGTTAGACGGGATATCGTGTATCCGATGTATCATACGTGATATCACATCCCTACAACCTATAAATAGGTGACCCCCTTGCAACACTTAGCATCATTTTTGCCATTCACACGGGGGAGTTTTCAAATTGTTTCTCTACAACTTGCGATCAAGTGACCCATGCTTTTCTATCTATATCTTGCTCGCTGTTACTCCAATTTTAATTTCGTTTGAACCTGCTTGAACCTGGAGTGTTCAGCTTAGTCATGGGGAAGGGACACTTGTCGAAAAGTGACTAATGTTTTTGAAATTTATCATCGCCCAAAGAACATCATGTAGGGTAATTAGCTATAACACTTAGAATAATTGTGCCCAAGAATCATTTAACCCTTAGGTATACTGGGAAATTAAAATTGGAAACCACCTAAGTGAAATGGACTCATTATCACAATCTTTCAGGCAATTTCACATAGAGATAAAATGAATTAATTAATTAAGGCTAGCAGTAAGGTATAACTTAATTCAAAAACAACCTTACTAACACTTGGCCCCGTGTGATTGCATATGGCCCCAAAACATGGACAATAGGAATGTCCTACTCAAGGTGGGAGCAAACGATCTCAGAGAGGTGGAAGATAAGGTCCTGGCAGACAACATGCAGAACAGGAGGAGCAATCATTCAACATTCATCAAGAAGAACCTCCTACTAGATGGTCTGAGCAAGCAGAAGGAGGAGCTACTGTAGCACCTGAATAGGGACAACATCTCACGTTGCCCCAAGATTGTGTACAGGCCATCCATGAAAAGTCCACATTTGCTGTAGTGATTGTGGAATTGACCTTTGAATCTTTCATAGATTTCGCTCCTGAGGCTATTAGGGATCACCTCACAAGGTCTCCCTTATGGCCTATCCTCTCTAAAAGCGGTGCTTGGTACCTAGGAGAGATGTACCAATTCTAGCACAATAGGGAGCAAGGCACTACTGTTAATATCTGTGGTGTGACAGTTGATGTCTCTGCATAGGCCATTTTAGAAGTGTTAAAACTTCCAAACATAGGGCCCAAAGTTGCTCAGTTATCCATCCATTTAGACCCCGATGTGCGAAAGGATTGGTTGGAAAAGGCTTATGATAGAGATAAAACATTTGGTGAGTTGACGACAAAAGAGAGGATTTACTTTAAAATTGGAACATATCACCTCTTCCCCACAAACGACTTCAAACTGATATCAACATATGTGGCTAGAGAATGTGCATTGTTGATGAGAAATGTTAACACTAACATGCCCCATTTATATTTAACGGAGATCCTGAGGTGGTTTGAGGAACGAAAGACAGGGAAGATGGCACTGCCTTTCCCTTTTCTTATTAGAAATATTTGCCAACATGCTGGTATTCGAGGGTACATCAATGATGTCCTTCGAAAAGCCTAGACTACTTCATATGACGAATTGCTAAAGGTGCCAGTTATAAGGAAAAGCACTAGCGAAGAGATGGGACCAGAACAAGAAAAAGGACAGATGGCTGGACCAACTGCAACTCAACTTGTAGGACCTAGCCAACCTCTAGGCATGGGTCCTAGTCAACAACAGGAAGCAGGGCCCAGCACAGGCTAGGTTCAGGTCACCACTGTCACAAGACTACAGACTGTCGATGAGCCATCTTAGGACCATCGCTAATATGGTCAGTTGGGGAAGTCGTGATGACGCAAACCTCTTCTGCGTCATTGACAATGCCATACAACCCACTATTTCTTTGGATCGCACGAGGGGTGAAGTCTCTATTTACATAGGAGGAGGGGAAAGTAGATGGTCACAAAAGATCTTAGGAAACAAGAAATGTGGCATCTTTCCAGGTGCAATTGGAAACTGGTGAAGGGGCCACTGTGGTGGTCATGCAACACCAGGATGTTATGGGAGCTGCAGAAGTGGTCATTGACCACATCAAAGAATCCTTCAATGTACCTGTTATGCCACTAATAGATTTCATAGGAGCACAGGATGCTCAAACTTTGGTCGGAACCTCAATGACTTCTGCAGAACACGAGGATGCGCTTGATCAATTGCTCCAAATAGGGTAAGTAATGACATCCTTGTTTGACATCCCTTAGGATGTTACAGAAATTTAGTCAAACCTCATTTCCATAAAGGGAAATCTAGTCTTAACAAAAGTGAGGGCCAAGCATGTGGAAGTAGAAGTGCAAAAACTACAAGAGCAACTCGTGGCCTTACAAGCAGCACAGCGGGATCCTCTGCAATTTGTTCCCACAGACCAGCTAGATAATGTTAGAACTGAGCAACTAACCAAGATAATTGTAGAGAATAAAAAGGTGGCTGATGAAAAAGAGAAGGTTGTTTGGGATTCCTTCACAGCACAGGCACAAACTCATGTGCATCTTAAGGCACTTAAGGCCTTACAAGAAGAAAATAAACAGCTTGTGACTGACAACCTTCGGTTGACCACTGTAGAAAAGAAAAAGAACATTCTCAAGGAACACTTTCATCAGTTGCGAGAACAATTCATTCTAGTCAACCGAGACGTAAGCCATTTAGCCAGCGAGAATCGAACCCTCTCGATGGAGGAGGTACGCACCATATGTCAAAAGTCAACTATTGAGATAAGTGCGTGGCAAAATAAGGCTAAATGGCATGAAAAGCTAAAGGAACACTTCTAAGATCAAGTGGGGATGTACAAAAAAATCCTTGAGAAGGAGATCCATATGGCCAAGGCCTAGATCAACACTATCAGTGCTCAACACACTAACTGGTGGGCCATATTGGACACATATGCCTCCACCCACCAAGCGAAAGTTAAGAGCTGGGACTTGCAGATTTAAGATTTAACAAAATACATGGAGTTGGTGAACCTGAGATATGCCAACCTTGCCATGTTAATAGCAGGATGCCTAAGGATAGAGCTCGAGCAGCAGGTATCAACCACCCACATCAAATACGAAGCAGAATTTGCAGAACGCAAGAAGCTATTGGAGAAACTGGAAGTTACAAATTCTAAACTTGAAGTGGTGAAGGCCAGCTACCAAGGATAGAAATATGTCACAACATACTTGGCTCGATAGCTAGCAAATTTTCAGAAGTACAAGGATAAATCTAGAGCCTACGAGGAGGAACGACGGGTGTTCGCGGCTTGGTATGTCAAGGCCAATCAAATGTTTCCACAACTACCCTATCCATGGGAAGTGCTGACTTTGTCAAACATTGGAACATTAGCATGGATGACACAAGACCCTCGGACCAAAGAGGAGAAGCTCTAGGCCATACTTCAACATCATCAAACCTCAAAACCTAGAGCACAAGAAAAAGGGAAGGCACCAATGGAGGAGCCACCGCCACCTAGAACTACATGAGTTCCACCCATTTTTGTAGATGTAGAACATCAGTTGTGTTGTTTCTTCATTTTTTTTCATTCCACACTGCAGCATAATCTCATTTCCTCACATCTAATAATCTCATACCTATCCACTGTGTAATCACTGTAACTTGAGGACGAGTTTTCATTCAGTCATGGGGGTATGATAAGTCATCATTCGGGGTGACCGCGATATCATGTACGTGATATCACAGCCCACCACCAGTTCTATAAATAAGAGGTGGCTCTCCCTTGTTTCGCATCCAGTTTTAGTCTCTTAGTGAAGCTCTTGCAATTTTTCCCTTCTAGAGATAGAATAATTTCCCAGTGTTTGCCCGCAGTGTGGTGATTGTAATTGTACGACATCCTTATTCGAGTGTGACGTACTTGGACATGCACATGACTGAAAATAAAGATCGAGATTACTTCATCATTGCAGCATTCACTTAGTTTAATTAATTATGTATTTAATTGTTATTTATTGCTTTCTTAGTTAATCTCTCTCACCCTTATCTCATGTTAAACATGGAATGAGTACGACTTAATCATGAGCATTTAAGTGTGATTACTTGGTAACCCAATAGTTTACCTAGGCCATGCACTTGGTAATCCCAGTGGTAGTCGTGCACGAGGTCCAAGATGTGTATGGATGATTAAGGAATGGATGCTTATCGCACTTAGGCTAGTTTCGATTCTCTCTTACCCTTTCCTCCTAGCTTAGTTAATCTTATTTTCTATTACCTCCAGGAGTAGCATTAGGTTAGAACACATCATACACCTCACTCTGGACTAAACCATATGTGACAAAGATAATACTAGTCCAAGTGGGAAGACAGTGAACTGTGACCTAAGGCTAACTATCTAGGTGCCACAACTAGTTCATTTGCAGAGTTCGACCGAATCGTGTGTGTAATGCTCATATTCGTATGGTTGAGTGTAGGGGTACCTCGCCACTCATCAAAGACTTATTTAATTTTTCTAGCCATGACTGTATTATATTTTTTTCTGGATTTTTTACACTTTCTTCTTGTTGCCTAACTCTTTGTTATTATTATATCATATTTATTATTAATTCAAGATTCAATTAGACTTTTTTTAGGTTTATTTTATATAGAAACTATATTGAAATTCTATACAATTTAAAATTTTTTTTTTGGTGAATTTTTTGGGATATATGAAAACCTTGCCAAAGTTGTGTCTCAAATATTTCATGATTATGTTGGAATAGTCCTTAGAATAGGATGAAATTTTATAAAAAATTTTATGGAATCATAGTTATTTTGAAAAGTCTTTGAGAATGAAAACGTGAAAGAAAATAAAATAAAACATTTTATTTGTGATTGAATTTTACCTAATTGGAAGTGGAAACTATGGATCTTTGAGATGCTCTATCTAAATACAATAGTGAGATATTTCTTAGCAAACATCTCCCCACAAAAATAAGGGTTACGATGGATTTCTAGCCCTAAATTTTAATTAGTAAGTTCATGTGTGACTAAGAAATTAGCTAAGATCATGACACCTAGTAGTTGCGTGTAATTATATTTGGTGAGACATAGACAAGACCTATTCTTCTGAGGTATGTTTCATGTTGGTTATTGAGGATCTTAGTAATGAGATTGTTACCAAGACCCAGCCATTAGGGACTCACTTTGGGTCACTTAGAATAATCCAATGAGAGTAGTGAGGTTATATGAAGACTTGATTTTATGAAATTAAACCTAAATGTTTACTTATGTCCACTTAGACCCCATTGAATCTATTAGATAGAGTAGTTTCAGAATTCCTTTTATAGCTTTTTTTTTAATTTGTAACTTAGTACTATCTACTCAAATTGAACTTTTTTTAATTTGTATAATAAGACCTATCATTTAGAGATTCTTGATTTAAAATAAAGTATTTGAATTTTTGGAACTTTTTTAATAAAGTTGACTTAGAAAAAATTTTAAATATTTAATTAAAACCTTTGTTTGACTCATATGCTTAACTTTTTGGCCAAAATTCTTATATAATTCATAGATAACAAAATAAAATAACCTTTTTCTACTAAAGGGGTTTTGACTCCCCTTGCAATTTATTGTAGAGAACCTAGAGTAGTGAAGGAAAGCTAGAAAAGAGATGTGGGATGAACAAGGATAAATTCTATATATGATGGACCTTTGAGACATCAAAAATAATTTTTTGTAAAATAGAAAATATGTACAAATTTTGGATATTTGAAGCATGTACTTATTTTTGCAAACAAATAATAAAGTATTATAATTATAGAAATTTTATCTAAGGTGTCATAAGTATCATTTTTCATTTTGATGTGTACTATGCATTTAAGGAAAAATAGCATTATTTTATTATATATTATAATTTAGTGTTAAATATATTATTTTATTAATAAATTTCACACATGAATAACTTTATTTTTATTACTTTATTTGAGGCAAACCAAGTGTTGTTAGAATCATCTTCTTCCCTACTTTTCAATTATACAATTTAATTTATTTTTTGATCTCAAAATTTTATTAGTTATATAAATTTCTAATGTTTTTATTTTTTTCTTTATTTAATTATAAAAATATGTTACAAGAAATTATGGTATGCTATGTTGTTCTATTTTATTTGTGCTTTTAAATGATTATTTTTGATAGTTCATTAAATCAACGTTAAATCTAGATCCTTAAGGATCATAGCATTTCTAATAGTTATTTACATGTTAGTTCATTATTTAAAAGGTTTTGCAAGAAAGTGATTGATAGTTTGAGTTACACTTAAATCATCATTATACTCTGCTATAATTCTTCTAAATATATCATATTGGCTCAGAATTCTATGTATAGAATAAATATACTAATTGTGAAGGGGCTTGTTGGAACCCAAAATAAATGAAACGTAGATACAACCTAAAATATATAGTACAACTAGAAATTTATGTAACCCCTCACCATAGAACCCCACAATACTACACTATATTTGTTATGTATGCAATTAGACTTAGTTAGGATTAAGAGGATCAAGGTGTGTATTGTTAGCTATGATATTTTAATGAAAGTTTTTTAAAGATTCCATGGTTATGATTATGACTTACCATGATTATGCACATTGATATTGCTGAATGTATAGTATGGTATTTGTAGCTAGCAAGGTATGAGGGTTGAGATATTAGCCTAGTTATAAGACTTTTGAATTGAAAACTCCAAGTTATGTGTTTGATCTTAGTGGATAATACTGAGTTATAATCTTCTAATTTGACCATATGTATTAGGGGTAAATATTATGAAACAACTATCTCCAAGAATTTGATAGGTATGATCTCATTCTATGTAATGTACATTATATATTTATGATTATGATGCTAGTGTTGTTTGGTAGATCATGTAATGCATGTATATGATATTATGATAGTTATCATGTTATACATTTTTAAGACATGCAGCTAGTTAATATGTTTCATTATGCATGTATATTCTCTTGAATAGGCTATATGTGTGAGATGATATCTATAAGTTCAATCAGTGTTTTGATGGGATGCCTTATGAAAGGCTTATGAAGTGAGAGATCATTAGTATTAGTTGGGATGAATATATTGGTTGGAAGCTTATGAAAATGTAAAATTAAAATAATTAAAATTATAATATTTTTACATAATAAATGTATAAATCATATATCATTTTCTACTTTTCTTGATTAGTCATATGTTCTTCCTCTAATTTTTACTAGATCTCTATAATTTCTAAGACATTAGAAAGCTAGTTTATGGCAAGTTATGATTTGAAAGTCTTAGCTTGAGTTCTAGTGGAACCAAAACATTTTTGTGATTCATGTTGGTGTTTTGGTTCTAGGTTTTTACATTTCTAATAATTCTCTAGATTTTGATGTGCAATATTTACCCTTTTCCTATTCTTTGATTTTAATCATTTTACATACTTGTGGACTTTGAATGGTAGGATGTATAGAAATCAATATATGTTTGATCATGTTTTGAGCATCTATGTGACATGTGTTGTATATGCTTTAAGATATAAATGATATATTTTCTATATGATGCTTTTTGTTTTCGTGGTTACATTTGATTTGATAGTTCTTAAGAGTGATAGAAACAACATTGCTAATTCTAGGAGGCTTATATGGGAGCATTAGTGGTGATTTTGGTTACAGGATGGATGATTGGTAATTTACAATTATTGCTAGTATGCATTTTTTTGTAGATCACAAGTCAATTATAGGTCACAACTTGGTCATGCCAATGTTTTTGTGAGGATTATGTGCAATGCAAGTCACAACATCCTCACACTGCCAAGGTTCTTTAAATTTTGAGGTATTTGGGAATTGTAGCACTCACACAACTTGGTCATCTTAGGTAGGATAAAGGGACATGGGTTGTGCCCTAGTCATGCAAAGTCACAACACATGTGTTTGCCATTTTGTAGGTTTCTAGGCCATGGTGTAGCAACAATATGATTGCATTGCTTTAGAAGTTAAGTGTGGGACTTGGTGTGCTTGTGGTGGAGTCCCATCTAGTTTTTTGAATATTTTGGTTTGTTATTTCTTATAGTAGGTTGAGTGATGATGAAAATGTAGCTAGTGTGTAGCATCAGGCTAAAGCAAGCCATACCATGATTGTGTCTCATATAAAATTGAATAGTATGAGGAAGACACCAGCTACATCTTAGTTGTGATAGGTATGGAATGAAAGGAACTTTATGTTAGTGCAAGAGGAAAGTTGTGTATGCTTAGTATAGGCCTTAGGCTAGATGGGAGAGTCCTATAGAATTGTACCTTGACATAGCTACCTTAATGCAGCTACTTTAATGCAACTACTTCAACGCAGCTATATCGACATGTACTCATTGATGCGATCTCATCAACACATGCAATGATGCGTTGATGTGTACTGGTTGATGCAGTGTCTATTTTTGCCTATAAATATGTGTGCTCGCACCATGTATTGACATTCTTTTGATAATAGAGCAGCTGATATCTTATAGTTTTATTCCATAGTCTTAGAAAATAGTCAATGCATACTTGCAATGTGGATCCAAGTCAGTTGTACGACATCTTATTTGAGTGGCAATGTACCTAGACACATTCCATGAATGAAAATAAGATCGAGGTTGATTCTTATTCGTTGTAGCACTTTGACTTAGATTAAATTTACTTTTAATGCAATTTATATTCCATGTACTTAGTTAATATTTACATTTCCATACTGATGAAGTGTTCACTTGATGCGTTGACTAGGCCGTGTTAACGGAGCCTCATTGACATAGCCATGTTGATGTGACCCCATCGACATATCTGTCCATGCATTAATGTGACCATGTTAATGCAGAGTCTGTCTCTCGCTATAAATATGCATACACCCATAGCATTTATGGCATTTTTTGGAGTAGTTTTAGCCAAACTCTTGCAGTTTGTTCCCGTAAGAGTTAGAATATTTTCCAAGTGCTTGCAGCAGGTGTGAGAAAAGTGTATAGCTCTTTATTCAAGCGCTAATGTACCTAAGCCCATTAGCATGATTAGTAATAAAGACAAGCTTTTTGAGCATTCCTTGTAGCATTTGGATTTAATCACTTAAGCATTTTAATAGTTTAATATTTCAACGCTTTAATAATTTTAGAAGCTTTTATTGTTATCACTTTACTGTTATTGTCCTTTCATATTTTATGAGAACCATAGGCATGACCATCTTGAACATATATCAAACACTTGGTAGCACAGTGACACTTAACGTCTGGTAACCTAGTAGTGGTTAAGGTATGCTTAGGATGTGCATGAAAGATGGGATCAGTTGGTTATGCTAGGGAGAGTTAAGTGATAAAGTAGAACAATTATAAATTACACAACTTTCCATTTCCTACAATTAAAGAATTAGATCTTAAAAGATAAAACTGAAAACCAATAAAAATCATTTGCCTCAATCTCCCTTAACCATCACTTTAGAATATCACAAGTGAGGTTGGGAAGACAACGACCATTCTAACTAAGGTTTTGCTAGCTAGGGTTCGATGTATGCAAGTGCTTGCAATCTACGGAATTCGACCAAGGCACGCGTGAACGCCCATGATTCATATGGTTGGGCGTAGGGGTACCTCGCCGCTCATCACATACATATTAATGAATTGGTGGAATGAGCACGACTAGTTCCAAGCATAAACACATATTCACTTTGTAATCCCAACAATGTTATTGCTTAGTTCACCCAGTAGCATAACACTTGGTAATCCCAGTAGTGGATACATGGGTTCAAGATGTGTATGGCAAGCTAGGAATGGACACTCATTGCTTGTGAGATAGTTTAGCATTTATCTTCCTATTGTTAATTAGATTAAATAATTAATTTATTTATTATTGTTAGGAGTAGCATAAGGACAAAAAACATCAACAATCATATGCCTCACTTTGGACTAAACCATATGTGACAAAGCTACCACTAGTCCAAGTGGGAAGACAACGAACTACAATTAATGCTTAATGATCTAGATGCACAAATAGTCCTGTCCATGGAATTTGAATAGATCATGTGTGAACACTTGTGATTCGTATGGTTGGGCATCGAGGGTACCCACCGCTCATCAATAGGCAAGACCTATGGATCGTATGAAATTTGTTGCATTTGATAATGCTTAGATCTACCCTCTAGAAGGTTAGTGGCTTAGTGTTGTGGATGATGCAACAAGCATTAGCACTAGTGATAAATTAAGAAATCAGAAAACTAATAAAAGACTTGCAAGAATTTTTTTCAAACTCATAGCATGTTCATCATTGTATATATTATGAGACAATGATCCCTTAGGGTACTGGCTACTCATGTTGTATCTATATGCATCAGTATTGATCATCATGGATGAGCCCTAGTTGTATTATGTGTACATATTTGACATACAATGATGGAACATGATACGTTGTATGATGAGATATGTGTTGTGTTGTTAGACATATGTCTAGTATTATGAGTGTGTTAGACATATTGATTAATACATTATGATGCTTAGATTTGAGAGATTTTTGATTCAGATGATAGAGATGTATGATATAGTCTTTTGATGTTATATATAGAGAGGAGTGTTGGTTTGGTGCATGGGTTATTTTTGTGCTAACTACTTTAGTCAACTTATGCATGAGACTTTTATGGAGTGATTTTAATAGCTTTTTGTTGTGGTATTCAATTCACTTATTGTTTGATACACTAGGACTTCGATGTTTTGCTAGATTTTGATCCATTCCTAAGCATAGATTAGATTAAACACGTAGGGTGTTATACTTTATAACTTAACATTGCTCACCACAATCAAACCCATAACTTGGAGCTTCCAAATCGAGTCTTATCACTAGGCTAATACCTCATTGTTATATGTTGATTGTGAAATACAAATAGCATTGAAGATGAATACCACATTTTCCTAATGTGCACACTAGACATAAATGTGATATTATAATGACAAATTTGATTCATTTGTTCTAAATGTTACTAAGAACAGTTAGCAATTTTCTTAATTATATTTTCAAAACTCATAACACTACTATTTTTTACTATCTACAGGTTTTCACATTTAATAAAATTTAAGTTTCATACTTAAGCAACTTGAAATATTGCCAAGCTTTTTTAAAAAAATGAAATAAAGGAATCGTAGTGAGCAATACGTTATTTAAATTAGTGTGTGTGTATATGACAGCTTATTTTGCCTTGGATCACGGAAAGGATACGTCTTAATTGTTACCGCGTTAATTCCGAGTCTTCTTTTATCGCTCACAAAGCATAACCAACCAATTAACAACGATAATAAGCCATTGACCATGCATTTATATATAAAACTAGCTGGTAATCAAAAAATAGCATACCCAAAAGCATATTTATTATTTCATCAAAGCTGTAAACTCTCAACTGTCATGGACGAAAATAATGACATATTACCAATATTCGAAATTTCCCCTGAAACCCATCAATATATATTATTCCCCTTCCCATCCAATATTCAATCAGAGCTTTTGTTTCAAACAGTTTCTAGTCATGGGAAGAACTAATAATGTTCTGATCGTATTTTACTTAGCATTATTGGCTACTTTCTGTGCACAAACAGTGTTGGGTGACAGCCACCCAGAAGGGTCAGAAGGGAAATCTGCAGCAGAGAAGGCTCCGATTTCACAGGATGACAGGACACTTCTTCTGTCCTTGGGATCTGATTCAATGGAGTTGGCAAAAAGTCAGTTGAATGATTCTGTCAATCAATGTGCCATAGCCCTTGGAACACTGGCTTTCACTGTGACTGATTCTTACAAGCCAAATGAGGTACCCAAAAACATTTCTGCACTTTCTGAGATCTGGAACAACTTGATCAGCAACACTACATCAATTTGCTCTGCATGTTTGAATGTTGCACCAGCATCATCTCCTGCTTCTGCTCCTGCTTCTGTTCCTACCCCTGCAGAGGCGGGAACCTCCGCTGATTCTTTAACGTTTGCTGTTGAAAATCTTCAAAGAAATTACCGTGCCATTGTAGACTGCATCCAAGATATCATCAACGATTCTTCAGAATGACAATAAAATTTCTAGCAGTACACCCAATCTCTTCCTATAAGATGGGAATTTGAGCATTTTCATGTATGGAATTCTTATCCTTTGCTTAGATTGTTTAAGCTCTGTTCTTGTTTGGATTCATTTGCATTTCAATGTTAAGGGGTTGTACACGGCCGTCGGACATTCATGTTTCAAAGTCCATTGTACACCTCACGAAATAAATTGATGTTTTTCAAACTCATAGAATGTTCATTCCTGCTATCCAGTAGATTGAGAAGATTCGTGAAGATCGAGACGGTATTTCGTCACAGTATTTTGAGCTGGAAAAACTCGTGATGGTTCAATTTCGTCGCTGAAAAAACTCGTGACGGTTCAATTTCGTCAATAGAATGAGAAGATTCATGAAGATCGAGACCGAATTTCGTTACAGTATTTTGAGCAGAAAAAAACTCTTGACGGTTCAATCTCGTCGCTGAAAACACTCGTGACGGTTCAATTTCATCGAGAGGTAATACGTAATAAAATTTCAATTTCAATTTCATTACATTATTCAAAGTAAAGTTACAACGGTCCAATAGCACATAATGAAATTTCAGGGTCGGAGACTTAGAAATAATCAATCAAAAACATAAATGATCTAAAACATAATCAATAGTCCGTTTCAGTTTCTTTACAATGTTTAACCTCAAGTAACTTGAAAAATCATGCGAGAAACAATCAATTAGAAACATAAGTGATTTTAATTGTAAAACATAAACCGTTGAACAATCTAGTGGTTTCTCCCCATGGTTGATATGTCGCTGCCCATGATGAACCAGTTTGCGTTGGTTACTTTCTGTATTCGCCATCTTGCCAACTCTCCTTGATACAGTTTTCTACCACAAATTCCTGTGTTTTGAATTGTTTTTTGAATAAAGGATTTTGTTTTCATTTCAAAACCAAACTTGTAAGGTAGTGATGATCTGCATGTGGATTCATTTAAGACAACTATGCCAGTTGAGCCAGCCGTGAATTTGGGATTCATCCTTTCGCAAAAAAGTAAAACCTACAGACAAAACACGAAGGTCTTAGCATCTTTCACGGCGTAAACCATATCTTTAATACCATTCCTCTCGTATTTATTTGTTTGAAATTATCCTTGCCAACAAACAAGTAATTTGCCTGCTCTTTTCTTTTCTACGTTAAAATAAATAAATACCATTTTCAGTCCTTTTAACACTATTACGTGATAAGGGTGAGTCATGTTACAAATTAGGATGGAAGAAGGGTGTCTTCCCTGCTTGTATCGGCTTTTCTTAGCATAGAAAGGTCTTATCCTTTATTGGGTCACCATGGGTAACGAGCTTGTCTCTTCCATTGCGTCTTATTGCTTGAGCTCAAGACCAATAGTCTGCTGTCTTGTAGTCGGAGCCAACGTCTATTAGTTCCGAGTATGATGGCCTCAGTGAAACTTGTTTTTGGCACTTGAAGGAAGTTCAAAAAGGTAGTCAAGAAGTAAATTAGGGAGTTGATGCCCTACTACTTATCCTTGTTCCAAGGCCATGGGGCAAAGGTTTCCTACCCTCCAAACTAACTCAACTACATGTGATTAATTTTCCCAAGTCTTAGATTTTGCTTTTACATAGCTTTTCAAAATATCTTCTACAAATCTATTTACTCTTTTAGTTTGCTTATCAATTTTTGTATGTTAAGAAACACAACACTTAAATTAAGTTCCTAATTTCTTGAAGAAATTTTTTTAAAATTTTGGAATAAACTTGGAATCTTGATCTAACGTAATAGATTTTAGATAGTCATGTAAAAGAAAGACTTTCTTAATAGAATTTTGATCCACTTCATTGAAAGTGTTGATTTTAGAGGAATGAAATAAGCCATCTTAGACAACTAGTTCATCACTACTAAAATGGAATCATTTCAATTCTTTGTTTATGATAGATTTATTGTATCTATTTTTCTATGGAACAATCTTGATAGTTTATCAACATAGTCATTTATTACTTTCATCTTTCCTAAGAACATTCAAATAAGTTTCATCATCTTTAGTAATTCTTCTTTTTTCCTAGTGTCACAAGTAATGTTCAAAATCATCATTTGTATTACCTTCAATGTTAGCATTATCATTTTTAGCTATTTTAATCATCTTCTAGCTAATGTGGCTACTAGTGACATCTAGCATTAGTGTCAGCATCACTTCCTTACGTTAACATCACTTCTCTACATCAGCCAAATCATGACATTTTTAGTGAAGTCTAGTGTTGTCTCTAGTATCTTCCATGAGTTCACAAAACATAAGATACTCTACTCTATAAATACTGAGTGATGATCATTGTTTCATATCCTTTAGCATCAAAGAATCCTTAGCATTAAACTCTCATATCATCTTAAGTGCTTTTAAATTCATCTCTCTTATCCTTCAGCATCATCTAGCATTTTCACAAGCATATTTCATCCCCAAGAAGAGGCATAGAAGACCCTTGAACATGTGTTTATCTATCACTTGAAATCAAGTTTTGTTACTTTTAGCTAGGGACTCTACATCACTTTTGTTGGTCTACATTAGCTCCCCATCTAGTATCTAATAACTTTTAAAGATCATTACATGAGCATCTACATGCATGTTTCCCTCATCATCAACCTTAAATTGTAGCTTCAACCTTCCTCAACTTTGTGATCCACAAATTAGCTACATATTAGAAATGTGTAGTACTTGTATAATATAAATCTCTTCTATTTCTTTGTTATCATGAACCTTATTCCATATTCAGTGCATTGGTATAATTTAATCATTAGATATATTACATATTCTATTGATTGGTGCAATTTAGGGAGGGGATTATCTTTTCTATTATTTCTTATCCACATGTTAGTTTCTATATCTCTATACCCTGCAAACTTCATCTCTTCTCAATCATTATTAGATCTTTTATTATCTTGTTATCATCATTGCATTTTTTTATTATTTTATTATACATTTTCATTTTATCATCTCACATCCTATGTAGCAAGTTCATATTTACTTTAGAAAGTGAAATTCTAAATCATTGATGTTCCTAACTACTTATAGTAATGGTGTTGGATTGTTTACAATCATAGACTAGTAATTTATCTGCATTATCCTATGCAATTTGTTGTGTAAATTGTTAATAGAATAATTTCAGCATAATTTCTTTAATGCTAGAAGAAATGTCATTCAATAATAGGTGTTTTAGTTTATTCTGTAGGTATCTTTTCTTCTTGTGTGTGTAGTTGAACCTCCTATCCTTTTGTTTTCTTCTATTTTATTCTCACTACTTCATTAGAAATATGTTTTGGGAGGTGGGGGAAGGGGTGTTGGAACCTTGAAATAATTGTAATCTAGGTACATCCTAAGATAAATAGTCTAGTTAGAACTTTATAACTTAGCATTGCCCACCAAGATCGAACCCATGACTTCATTAGTGATGTTTGCATGACTTCACTCTTTGAACATCATCTTTAGTGACATTTTTTTCTTTTTTCTTTTTCATAATTTATTCTTTTATCTAACTTATTTTAACTTATTTTCTAAGTTCTTTAAACATTTTCAATATAGTCCAAAACATCAACAAGATCACACATGTATTGGAACTTTAGCACATCATTTGAGTTATCAAGATTAATTACATTATTAAGTGATAGCTTCCTCCATATTTTGAACATTAGACAACTTAGGACTCTATGTTGACAATAAGATTTGTTAGAGAAGATAGACTAGCAAAATTTATATCAATATACCATAAGAAATTTTTAAGTAAATTGAATATTTATATATTACTAATGAGCTACCACATTTTTTGATTGATCTTGACAACCCTATTTAGTTTAATAAAGTTATGGCTAGAGAGTTGGCCTAGTATATCATATTTTACAATAAAATTCAAGAAGCTACTCTATCCTAGGTATTAGAAGAATGATTGCTCTAAAGAATTTCCTTGAAGTATCCTACATTAATCTAATTAGGATTGGCAAAACCAAACATAATAAACATCAATCTAAAGGCTTTAGTTTCAAAGATGATGAGGAGACTCCTAGTTTCATTGATCCTTCATTAAGAACTAATGTCCATACTTTGCCCAAGACAAATCCTCATCTTACTTAGTAGAAAAGGGCATACTAGATCTAACCTAATGAATATGTTCCTTTCTCAAATAATATTATTTCAATTGTGTCTTCTATATTTTCTATTTCTCTTCCAAACCCATCTCCTAATCTTAGCGCAAGTTTCTCTATGCCTCAGCTCTATAATCTATTTTCTGATAACAATACTAAAAATCCTAGCTCCTTCTTTTACTATGATTCTTCATTTTCCTCTATGTTAAATAACAATAATTCCATTCCTTCTTTTTCCCATTATTATCTTCTAACCCTAGATTACCTACTCTATTCCTTAACCAATCCCTTAATCTATTCCTTAATTTGTTTTTCAATTTTCCTCATTGATTCCTTCTTTACCTACAACTCCTCCACTATCTTTTTCTTAAGCTATGTTTTATCCTAACTTTCAATCATGTGCATCCATATAATCCTTGGTAAATGCACATGATCTTCTATCTTAGCTACTATTTTTCATCCAAGACTTTATTGATCATCTTCAAGCTAATGAAGATAAAACTAAGAAAGCTATTACATTGCATGAAGGAACTCCTTTTTCCATATCTTAGTTGTAAGATATTATTTTTAGATCCTATAGAAAATGTCAAACATACATTATATTCAACATTTTGTATTAAAATAATATAAATAAATGTAAAAATAAAAAATAAAAATGCAAATTTATTAATAAAAAAATTAGAATTACATAAGTGTGCCTTGGTCATGCTCTAAGTATTCTTAAGATTTTCTTCCTTATACATCTATCTCTTAGAGGCAATCCAACACTACCATCATGACTAAGCTTAGACTTGAGTAGAAGGAATGATCGAGTCCCTTCCTTTTTGTCTTCATCCAAATCTCATCACTCACTATTGTTGGCTCTATAACTTTATGTTGGTATGACCTCTAAGATATTGGTATAAATACCTCAAGTCAAATCTTCAAAGGTTTCCCTCAAGAGACATGCCAAACCTATGATGTTCCCTTTTATTAAGGGTCTTTTAAGAATAATTAAAACTCCTAGTTGTGAAAGGGTACTAGTATATGTATTATTTCTCTTAAAATACCAAAAAAACATGTCACTTGCAAGCTTTACCAAGTACATTAGAAAAATTGGAAATTCCACAAATCATGTGGTGGCATTTAGGAATGAGTGCATATTACTAACAAATTATTCATACAACATTCTAGGTAGCTTTTTAAACTCTTTGTCTCGATGATCTTTGGAATGGTATCATTCTTTATCAGATATATCCATCACACCATTGAAACTTTTGTATACAACCTTATGGAGAGGTTTAAGTTTAATGTGTAAAAAGGTGGAATGCTCACTCAATTATTATTAATTAAACATGTTCTAAACCAACCAAATGATAAGTTCATTTCTTAGTAGATTACAAGAAGTACATAGCTTACCCATGCTCTTCTTAAGTAATGAGCAATTGAGGTACCCCTATGCCCAACAATAAAAATCACAAAGCATTCATGTGCAATCCAGTCAAATTTTGTGGACTCTATAGTTTTTGGTACACTAGTCTTCTAGGAAGTGAACCTTTCCCTGAGGTCATTCATTATCTTCCTAATTACACTTGTGATGCACATGGTATGGTTAAGTGTAATCAAGGCATATGATTTTTATTATTTTGTGTTTTATGTTCTTTGGTGCTTAAAGAGAGAGATAAAGTAATTTAATAACTATTTTAATTTGACTAACTAACTAATCTTTAACTAGTCCTAACATAAGCATCCGGTCCCACTTTTCATACACATGTTGAACCCATGTATCCACTACGACGTAAATAAGCATTACACTACGGGGTGCACCAAGCAATAACACTGCTAGGATTACCAAGCAAATACATGTCTACACTCGAAGCGGTTGTACTTATGTATTTAATCTATCTAGCTTATCTCACTTAATCACTTAATTAGCTTAATTATCAAGAAATATTGAACAAATAACTAAAAGCATTAAATGCAAGAATAAAAAATTTAAACTATGTAAAGTGCTATAAGGTTTATCAAGAAGCTTTTCTTTATTTTAGTACACATTAGCATGGTTGAGGTACAATAGTGCTCAAATAAAGATCCATACGCTTAATGACTCCTACTACAGGCACTCGGGAAAATATTCTAACTTTCAAATGTAAAAATTGCAAGAGTTTGACTACTACTATGAATTGGATGCCCATAAACATGGCTGGGAGCTCGTATTTATAGTTTTTGGTATAGGATTGCGTTGATTGGGCCTCATCCATGTAGCAAATGCTACATTGATGCAACCCCATCAATAGGGCAACACCATGTAAACAAGGCCCATCGATGAGGCTACATGGAGTGTTCATTAATGCCACACTTTGATGCTCATCATACCCCCATGATTGAATGAAAACTCATCCTTGAGTTCTTTTACAAAATTGGGAAGGAATGGGATTATCAACTAACTCTTAACAGAACAACTAACTTGACAAAACTAAGTGCCTAAGTGTACGAATCAACAAATTACAAAACTTGTGGTGTTCATGACACAAAATTGAACACCATGATGTGACTACAAAAATTTGGACAATACATTTTCTAATGGTGCAAAGATTATGGTGAAGATCAGATAGTCCCAAGCAATGGAGGCTCTTAAGGCTCTAAAGGACCTTTGTCAGCTTTAGACACGTGTGGTAGCTAAGGTGGCTATGGTTGTCCTACTATAGCTACAACCTCCAATGGAAGGCCAAAGGCATCTAGTAATGCCTCCATCTTCTCCTTGTTGCTCTAGGGATCATTCACAATCCATGTTGCATCACCAATGTGGGCTAGAACAAGGAAATCCCATGGATGGGGCATTATTAGAAACATCTCCTTTACATTGACAAACTAGGTAGCAACCTATTTGCATTTGATGTCAAATGCCCTTATTACATTAAGCAACTCTTGTTAGTCATTCATCCTTCTAGCTAGGTTTTCAAAAGTTGATTGTTGATCTATGAAGCATGCAATAAGAACTTTAAGTTATGTAGTAGCCACCACAAGCTTGTCCTTGATGTCCTCGTGGTGCTTGAACTCTACTTCATACAGCAAGTACAAGCTGGCCACCTATTTCTTGAGCTTTGACCATGGCTATCTGGCAATCAACATGGCCATACTTGTGTAACAAAGATTGATAAGATCCATGTACTCTATCATCTCCTTGATCTACAACTCCTTCATGTAGATTTCTACTTTGTTGTAGGAATCTATCCAATCAACCATGGCTTGTCAACTTATCTGCCTTGCTAGAGTTGTTGGAGGGCTTCCTTTACTTTTGCCTTCACCAATTGGATGTGCTTTTTGTTTACTTCCTTTGTAGACTAACATGCTCTCTATAATGATATTTGACTTTCTCAAATTTGAGAGCTTTAGACTTCAAAGTGGCCACTTCGATTACAATTTTTTAGCAAAGGATGCACACCTCTTCCATGGAGATATTCTTGTTCTCTACTACTAATCTCCTCAGTTCAAAGTTTGCTCTCGCCAGTTACTCCTACTATCAGTTAACTATTGCTTATGTGAATTAACATTCTGCAAGTGATGATTTTATGTGGTCAATTAAACATTCTCCTAGTGGGTCTAATCTAAGGCCTTTTGAATTTTGTATTATGTGGTCTCTACCAAGGATCAATAGAACACTGCCATCTCCATTACACCCTCAACCCATTTGAGCTTGGTCTGAAGTTGTTGCATAGCTTTATCTCTTATTAGTGATAGGTTAATAAATGCAAGATCAGAAATCTAGGCTCTTAATTTGACAACTTCTATAGCCAGGCATCCATTTTGCTCCCTAGCTATTTCAAGTTTCCTCTCCAATATGATGTTTTTGCCTCTTTCCTCTAGTAGCTCCGACTGGGTTGTAGTGATGTTGTTTGAAAGGTCAAAGACATTTGGAAGTGGTTTCTTAGCTCCCACCAGTTGGTCCAATAGTGCTTCATGCTATGCTATGTTTATTCTACTTCTTGTAGTTCCTGCAAATGTCTGTACATCTTCAAGTGTAGTGACATCAAGTGCAGATGTTGTAGGTGCATTGAGCATTTTGGAAATTTGATTAGTGACCACTTCTACTATCATCTCCTACTCCTGGTGCTACATCACCAATACAGTTTCACCCTCACCCTCCTCTAAGCACATCAAGAATGTCACAAAAATCCTAGATATTTCTAGGAGTGATCATTATTCTATGAGAGATACTATGACCACTTCAGTGCTTAGATTTGACCTCGTGAACAACTATGTTTTTTGGACTAAGAAAATCAATCTACCCTCATCCATCAAACTGATCGGTTAAGCCACCTCATTAAGGTGACTCATGGTTGGTCTATATATAGATGAGTCCCCACCACTTGTGCTTGCTCTTTACTCTTATTCACTCAAGAGTCATTCTCTATACTCTCACAACCATTGGATGGTTTTAATAATGTCTAGCACTATTTTCTGAGTGGTAAGTAGTGGTGGTGATCACTATTCCTTCTATTGAATAGTTGTGGCAGGTATCTTATCCTTCATCATTTCCACCTAGTTGGTGGCTGAAATAGTTCTAACAATGTCATTAGTGTAATGAACTATCCCTCCCTTTTCACAGAGTTTCCTAATGAGGCATGGAAAGGGAAGTTTCTTTCTTCCGTGTTCATTTTCTTAAACCACTTCTCCATCTCTAAATAGATCAATTGTAAAATTTTGAGTGGGAATCTCCCACTTATAATGGCACATGCATGGGTAGAGAAGGCAATGATTTTGCATGGCCTCATTGTGGGATTAAGGTGGAAGGTCGCAATCTTGTAATGAATCATCTCTATCGGTGTGAGCACACCAAAATCCTTATGTTCGACACCATAACACCATTGCACCTATTCTTTCTTGATTCTCGGATCCACCTACATTGGGATTTTAGTAATATTTTCCCTTGTTTAGGGCAACCCAAGTGCTACAATAATGGCCTACACTAAATAGGACATTAAGATATCCTTGATTTTCACCATTGATCTGGGCTGCCTATTATTCTAGAATAAAAAAATCTCTCCCATGTACCACTCCCCAGTGGAAGTGATGATTTGCCACATGGGAGAGATCTTCAATTGGTCCTACACTTCTTTTGATGCATGCTCCAGGAAAGGGCCAAATTTTAACTCCTAGAGCATTGATTTTTGGATCTTCCTTGATTTTATTTGATTCAAGTAGGCCTCTATTAAGGTCACCTCAAGGTTTTTTGGTTGTGTAGGTGAATCATCCAAATAAGAGTGTTTTGTTACTACTATTATTGGTTTTGGAATCTATCTGATAGATTCCACTTTTATGAGTGGTGAGGTATCCCTACACTCAACCATACAAATACGAGCATTACACGCACGATCCGTCTAACTCCACAAACGAACTAGTTGTGGCATCTAGATAGTTAGCCTTAGGTCGTAGTTCACTGTCTTCCCACCTAGACTAGTATTGGCTTTGTCACGTATGGTTTAGTCTAGAGTGAGGTGTATGATATGGTTTCTAACCTAATGCTACTCCTGAAGGCACTAGAAAATAATATTCACTAAGCTAAGAGAGGAAGGGTGAGAGAGAATCTAGTTAGCCTAAGTGCGATGAGCATCCATTCCTTGATTATCTGTACAAATATTACCAAGCGCAAATCCTAGGTACGCTACTAGGTTACCAAGTAGTCACACTTAAATGCTCGTAATCAAGTTGTACTCATTCTATTTTTAATAGGAGTTTAAGGGTGAGAAGAGATTAACTAAGAAAGCAGTAAATAACAATTAATTAAATAATTAGGCTAAGTGAATGCTGCAATGATGAAGTAATCTCGATCTTTATTTCTGGTCATGTGCATGTCCAAGTACGTCACACTTGAATAAGGATGCCATACAATTACAATCACCACACTACAAGCATACACTAGGAAATAATTCTAACTCTAAGAAGGAAAAAATGCAAGAGTTTGGGTAAGGAACTAAAAACTAGATGCTAGAACAAGGAAAGCCACCTCTTATTTATAGAAATTGAGGCAGGCCATGATATCGTGTACGTGATATTGTGTCGGTTGTGATATCGCATACACGATATCGCGTTGGTTGTGATATCACGTACACAATATCGCATCGGCTGTGATATCACAGCTACGATATCATAGCTAGCAAATTCATGAATCATCATAACCCCACGACTAAATGAAAACTCATCCTCAAGTTAAAGTGAGAACAAGCTCCATTGATTACACAGTGGATAGGTATGGGATTATTGACTCACTAGTATGGATTCATGCCACAGTGTGGAGTCAGAATAAAATTGAGACACAACACAAAAGAAAATCCTATGATTACAAAATTGGATAGAACTCATGTAGTTCCTAGTGGCAGTGGCTCCTCCATGGATGTCTTTCCCTTTTCTTGCACTCCAGGTCTTGGAATTTGATCGCGTCGAAGTATGGCCTAGAGTTTCTCCTCTTGTAAGGCCTTGATTGCCTTGGCATGCATGTAATTTTGTGCTTGTGCCATAGAGGCACCCCAGTTAGCCTTCTCTTTTTCTTCCACCACCCTTTTATTCTCTATCAACAGTTTATTAAGTTGCTCAGTTCTGAAAGTGTCCAGCTGGTTCTGAGCAACCTTTGGCCCTGTATTCAGAAGGTTTAATATTTCCAAAATGGCTTGAACAGAGAAATCAATAGTCACACCACAAATGTTAACTATGGTTCCTTCTTCTTTGTTGTGCCAAAATTGGTACATTTCCCCTAAGTCCCATGCACCACTTTCAGAGAGGATAGGCCATAATGGGGACCCTTTGAGGTGATCCTTGACGACCTCCAGTGAAAAATCTATGAAAGGTCCAAAGTTTAATTCCATAATCACTACAGTGAATATGGACCTTTCGTGGATGATCTAAACACAATCTTGGGGCAACGTGAGATATCGTCCTTGTTCAGACACTGCAACAACTCCTCCTTTGGCCTGCCTTGATTGTATAGTAGCAGGGTCTTCTTGGTGGATACTAAATGGTTGTTCCTCCTACTTTGTATGTTGTTTGGCAGGAACTTGTCCTTCACCTCTCCTAGGTTGTTTGATCACACCTTGAGCAGGACCTTCTTATTGTCTGCATTTTGGGGCCATCTGCATTCACACGGGACCAATTTTTAGTAAGGTTTTTACCAAAGTTAGGTTATACTTTACTAATTTCCTTAATAGATTTACTTTATTTCCATGTGATGTTAATTATTGGAAGAACATGTCCCCAAAAGATTATAATGTTGAGTCCTCTTTGCTTAGGTGGATGCCAAATTTAATTTTCTAGTATAGCTAAGGGGATAAAATTGTTTTTGACACATTTTATTCTTAATTTTACAAGTAATTACCCTTAAATATGTCCTTTTGGAGATGATGAATTTCAAAAAATTTCAAAAAATTTATGCTCTATTTGGCATGTGCCCCTCCTCCACAACTAAGCTGAACACTCCAGGTTCAAGTAGGTTTAGATGGAATGAAGATCGGAGTACCAACAAGCGAGATATAGGTATAAAAGCAAGGTTCTCACAATCGCAACTTGTAGAGAAAAAATTTGAAAAACTCCCCCACGTGAATAGTGGAAAATGATGGTGAGTGTTGCGGGGGGGTCAGGTATATATATTTTCATCAAAGTTAGGACACTTAGAGAATGTACTAAATTTCTAATATATTTGTTTTTTTGAAATTAAATGATGTAAACTAAGGACATCTAGACAATTGTTAAAGGGTTCTAGGGTAATTCAAGTAGTTCTAAATGCACAAAAATTATGATGGTGTGGAATTTATCAATAAGGATCTCAAATGGTAGAGAAAAAGGCTATGTGATGGTTCATAGGAACATTGAATTGGAGGGATAGTAATAAGGGAAAGAATATCATGAACAATATGCTTAGGGTAATAAATGGTGTGTTTGAGCTATGTCATAAGTGAAAATTACAAAAGATTACACAAGTGGGTCCTTCCCAAAGCATCTTCCAACCTATAATGCCCTTGTGTAACCACACTTAAAAGTGTCCATGGGTACTAGATGTACTCCACACTAATTCCACAAAACACACACATGTAAATATCACCGGGATGAGGTAATAATTCTATGTTACACATGACACAAGCTACAATTACCTAAACAGTGAGATGAGACAATGTATAGAGGGGATCGTAGAGATTGGAACATGAGGTAACTGACCCAGGGCACAATGAATCCTACATGTGAAGCATGATTAAAGTGTCATTAACCCGTCGTTGCAAGATCAAGACCAAGTCCATTCCTCTAATCAGTGACATCACATTGTTTCATCCCATGATGAGCAACTATGAGAGTACCATAACAACAAGGCGTACGATCACTTGACGTTTTGTTCAAGGGAGGAGTGATTTTTGTTTTGTGGAACTTCCCTTTTTTTTCTTTTTCTTCTTTTTTCTTGAATGAATGAATCTAGAGAAGCTACCAACCTTTAGGCATGGGTGCATGTCTTTTCAGTGGAACCCCCTAGAACACCATTGGATCTTTGAGTGCCTTTTGATTACTCTTACTCCCATTTTTCATTAAATCTACAAGGATCTTAGTACAACCACGTTACATGATAACTCTCATAGATGTCACCAAAGAGAATCCACAAGTTCCCTTGATGTCACATCCTAATCATTCCCTCTTGATCCATCCTTCTTCATTCTAGGTACAATGAACACAAAATTAATTTTAGGTTTTTAAGAATTTCAAGAATATCATTATACCCTCGAACAAAACCTCTTATTTGTAGAGTGGATGAGTGAGTGTAATGGGCTCACTGTCCAAATAATTGATCACTTGAGACTTGATAACATAGAACACACCTCAACCAAAGATCCACATGAGTGTTTTATTCATAGACAAGATTACTTGTAAAAATGTAAAAAGACAAAAAGATAAAACAAGAAATTGAAAAATGAAAAACTGGAAAATAAAAAGTTGTAAAATTAAAGAAAATGAAAAAAATTTATTAATCCTACCTGCTATTAGAATGGGGGATATCCCTCATAGCTAAATAGTTGAGGATGGTAAGGATTAATAATTGATGATGGGGATCCTTGCATGTTGGAAATATTGGAACTTGGCCGAACTTACCCCATCATGTTTCACACACCTGATAGTAGTAAGCATAGTGGGGCAATTTATATGATGTAGTTCCCGGATAACGAGTTGACCCACTATGATATTTAGGACCATTAGATGGTATGCAAGGATCAGAATGTTGCCTTCCATGACTATGTTCATTGGGCCATATTGTTGTTGGAGTGTGAGTTGGTGGCCCTGATGAAGTAACATGAGGCATTGGGTTTGAAGATAAGGGTACACCATAGGGTTAGACTTGTGCTGAGTTGGAGGGTGTAGTGGCCCCAGAATTATGTTGTCCCTTCCTAGGGTCATTTCTAAAGAAGGGACACCTTTGATGTTGCTGAGGTCTCTCACTGCTGTTGGAAGTAGTAACACAAGTAATGTTCGTGGGTTGTTGCTATGGTGCAGGCACCTTAGGAATAGTTTGTGGCGATGTAGAAGGAGGGAAAAAATGAGAATGTTGAAAGTTAGGAGGAGTATAGGGTGGAAAAGGTGGTGGTTGTGTTGAAGGCATGGGTTGATAATATTGAGGAGAATGGTACTATGGTGAGATAAAGTGCATTGGCCCAGTTGGAGAAATAGAATGTTGAACAAGATAAGCATTTGGGTTTAGATGATATGAAGGGTATCTCCAGTTTAGTGGTGGTCTCCCCCATGACTAGGATTGTTGCCACTGTGATCGAACATAGTATCTCTGTACGAACTTTGGATGTAACGTGTTTCCCCAATGCTCATGTAAATGTGACAGTATTGGGCATTGGCCCTTGGGGTGATTGTACATTCATATGTTGCATTCATACGTATGATTGGCAATTGAGCTCTTATTTTCCTTATCCCTTCTTTCTAATTATCTAATGTTTTTTCCTGCTTCTTGGGTTGTCAAAACTCTATCTTCAATAATGTTGATAAATTCTCCACACTTTTGATATGTCCATTCCAACATCTTATTGATCTTTGCCTCAACTTCCTCTAACGATTGTTGTACTAGAAAAGATGGTTCTTTCTCCTTGTGATAAGTTGATTTCTCCTTTTGATGATCATGGACCTTTGTTAAGTTGAAATTTTGGTCCTGTTGATGTTTTTCAACACTCTCCCATCTAGCCATTTCTCCTTCTTCTTTGGCTACCTGCTTCATAAGCTCTTGGACCTGATGGGTTCGTAGTTCATATAGTTGACCTTGGGCATACATCCCTAGGGTTTCTCTTGTTGAATCATGAAGCCCACCAATGATATGGTACATTAGCCTTTCCTTGGAGAACCCATGGCCTGGACAGTTGTTTAACAATGCATAATATCTTTCTAAGGCCATGTCCAAGGATTCATGTTGTGCTTGTTTCCACTCTTGGATTTGTTTCCTCAAGGCTGACACTCTTGCATAGGTTTGATATCTTTCGTTAAAGAGTTCTACCATTGTTGGTCAACGTTGTATTGAATTTGGTTTTAACAATCTATACCATACTTTTTATTGGCCAACAAGTGTCATAGGAAAGAGCTGAAGTTTTTGCCAAGTAGTATCAATGTTGTTCCATGTGCAGGCATCGTAGAAGGCTTGTAAATATTAATACAAATCTAAGTCATAGCCTCCTGAAAAAGTAGGGAAGTTATTTAAATTGAGCCTAGGTAGATGGCTCTCTTTACGATGCCTACGGGAGATTCGAATAGCCTCTTGTATTTGCATTAGGCTTGTAGTGGCCAGTGGGGGTTCATCATCATCAAGTAAGTTATGCTTTTGTGCATTGGGATAATCTTGCCTTTGTTTATGTTTATAAGAAACCCCCACTTTGGATTGTGTACTCAAATCTTCATTGTCAGATAATTCGTTGATTCTCCAATGAATTTCCTCACTAGATGTGGCATTATTATAGTCTTGTAGGAGAGGCATGATTGAGAAGTTGTGTGTGAATTTGTATTTCTTCTTAAATGATATATCATTAATTCCTATACAATGACCTTGTATGATATAACTAATCTAGATAACTAGCACCGTCCCTGGCAATGGCACCAATGATGAGTGACGAGGTACCCCTACACTCAACCATATGAATACAAGTGTTACACATGCAATCCAGTCAAACTCCATAGACGGACTAGTTGTGGCATCTAGATAGTTAGCCTTAGGTTGTAGTTCACTGTCTTCCCACCTAGACTAGTATTGGCTTTGTCATGTATGGTTTAGTCCAGATTGAGGTGTATGATATAGTTTCTAACCTAATGCTACTCCTAAAGGCACTGGAAAATAATATTCACTAAGCTAAGAGAGGAAGGGTGAGAGAGAATCTAGCTAGCCTAAGTGATGAGCATCCATTCCTTGATTATTTGTACACATCTTGGACTTCGTGCACAACTACCACTGGGATTACCAAGCGTAGATCCTAGGTATGCTACTGGGTTACCAAGTAGTCACACTTAAATGCTCGTAATCAAGTCGTACTCATTCTACATTTAATAGGAGTTTAAGGGTGAGAATAGATTAACTAAGAAAGAAGTAAATAACAATTAATTAAATAATTAAGCTAAGTGAATGCTGCAATGATGAAGTAATCTTGATCTTTATTTTTGGTCATGTGCATGTCCAAGTACGTCACACTCAAATAAGGATGTTGTCCAATTACAATCACCACACTACGGGCATACATTGGGAAATAATTCTAACTCTAAGAAGGAAAAACTGCAAGAGTTTGGATAAGGAACTAAGAACTAGATGCTATAACAAGAAACACTGCCTCTTATTTATAGAAATTGAGGTAGGCCGCAATATCGTGTATGTGATATCATGGCTAGGCTACGATATTGCATACATGATATCGCGTATGCGATATCATGTAGGCTGCGATATCCCAGCTAGCAAATTCATGACTCATCAGACTTCTACCTCCTTTCTAAGAGGACCTCTAGCATGGGTTGCGAGTGGCTCTTCTTAGGGCTGTTCTTGGCCTCTTCCCATCTAGGCCATTTCTCCCTTGGTTGGGACTGTCCTACTTCCTACATGTGCTTTCCTTTTGGTGTCATCTACAGTCATAACAAATCCATGGATTAGTAGATGTAATGTGTAACTTTAAAGTTTTAAGTATCCTTTCTTGTTAGTTACTTAGTTACACTTTGGTAAGGTTGTACCATGGTAGATTAATTATTTTATTAATTAGTTATTATAATTGTCACTAGAGCTAATTGAAAAGGTTTAACTCTTGTAATTTAGTGTTTAATAATTGATTTTTTAGTCAAACCTTTGTGGAAGTTAGAAAAAATGGCAAAACATTTTCTATAAAAAAAATGGTACATTTGTGGCCCCCATGATAAAGAGCTTACCTCCAGTAGCTGTAGGGTCAAAGAACATAATGATTTGGATAAAAAATTTGAAAGTTATGGGTTCTAGAAGGTTCTGGGCTCTAAAAAATTGAAAATATCCTTTCACATTTATGAGAAGTGGTAAAAATTTCTAAGTGGGATCATGAATATTTATAGTATTTGTGCCTTATGTCAACAAGGCCCCATATACGTGGCCTCTTATACAAGTTAGCTCCATTGATGAGGCCCCATATATAGGGCCCATCAGCCAAAATTTTAAAACTTGAATATCTCAAAAAAAATATATTGAATTTTTTAATGAAATTTGGATTCATGAAATTCTAGAAAAGCCAAGAATATGATGAAATCATTGAGGGTCTTTGAATGTTAAAAATTGAAAAATTTAATAGAGAATGTGTTTAATGAAAAAAATTTATAAAGGAACTCATGGTGTGATGCAGAAGATGAGTGTATGCAAGATTTTGTTTACAAGAATGTCTAAGGATGAGGTACTTAACAAACTTGACCAAGAGATATGCAAGTGGATCCTTCCCATTGCAAGCTCATGCCCGTGTTACTCTTACATAACCTCAACCTAAGGAGTCTGTGGGCCCGATAGGTGATTAATGGTCAATGGTAGCTAAGGACCAAACCTTGGAAGATTCTATTTAAGAATTCAAGTACATCAAACCAAGACATGAAATTAGGAACATGGACACTAGCAGTGAGGTAAATTATGGTTAGCATAGATGGATGATAGAGAAGGGAGAACGGAATTCCAACTAAGGTCATAAGAAGTCCCTTGTGGATTTTATGTTTAAAATGACTTGAGAAGATCCATCCTTAGTCTGGACCCAAAACCAACCTCTTTCTATGACTTTGTAGCATCACACCAAGACCAATCCATGCCCTCAAGACACAAGAGTGCTCTCACAAAACAAGCACCATTCCATAAATAGAAGAAAAAATAAGTAGGAACTGAGAGAGGGCCTTAGTTAGAGGGGACCGTCAAGCATGGGTACATGTCTTTCTAGTTCCATAACTAATGCTTGTAGCCTATTTATTTGTCTAACGGGTGTGCTTTGAATTTCCATCATGTTTTTTTTTTGTTTTCTTTTTCTCTTTTTTTTTCTTTTTTCTTTTGGATGGGAACCACACCATGCAAAGACTTTATTTTGACTTCCTTTAGTCAATGACATGGAATGGTAAGTAGCTCATGAAAAACACTTAAGCACTCAAAGAAGTAGAAGAGTACAAAGCATATTGAGTCCCCTTGAAGTCACATGCTATTCAAACATTTGAATCCTTCCAAATTCTAAAAACTACCAAGGTCATAGATTTATTAAAAGGTTTTTTAGTGAAAGAGACCTCAAACTTCCAGAACAAGGAAAACCATAGAGTTTGTGGATGGGTGGATGACATGAACTCATTGCCTGTTCCATGAAAAAGAAATCATGACTAAGTCATCGATCCAAAAATTTTAAAATAGAAACCAGAAATTAAACAAAACATAAAGCAGAAACCACCAATATAACAACCACAACACCACTGTGTCCTATTGGAAATAAAGCACTTTTTATTAGAAAAAATTTGAAAATCATACTCAAACAAAACAAAGTAGAATATATAAGAAAGTGTAAAAGTATCCAATAAAGATTTAAACATACTAACAAGGTGCAAAATAAAAAAATGATCTAAAAATAGGAAGAATTTTGAAAATTAAAAAGTTGTAAAATAAAAAATAAGGAGCCATATGGATGATTAGCACGAATGACCATCTCCCCCAAAACTAAGTTGGAAGGAGAATATTTGAAAAATTAAACATGGTTTTCCATCCATTGAGGTATTTGTTGTACTAGCTTGCTTGGGCTCATGAAAAGGCTTTATTTGTTGGATGTTGACCAACTACTTTCTATTTGGGCTCTTAGGTTTGTATATGGTCATGGCCCCAGAAGAAAAGGTTTTAGTAAAATAAGCTGTTGATGATTTGTAAGTTGATAAGCTACATTGACGAGTAGGCATCAATGCAACCTCATTGATGAGACGCGATTCACATAGGCCACGATATCGCGTCTTCCCCTGCGATATCGCATACACGATATCGTAGTGTGCTACAATTTCTATAAATAAGAGGCGGCTCTCCCTCATTTAACATCCTAGTTTTATTGTAACGAAGCTCTGGCAGTTTGATCCCTCCAGAGTTAGATTATTTTTCCCGTGTTTGCCCGTAGTGTGGTGAATGTAATTGTACGGTGTCTTTATTCGAGTGTGTCGTGCTTGGACATGCACATGATCGGCAATAAAGATTGATATTACTTCATCATTGTAGCATTCACTTTGTTATTTATTTATTTGTTTATTTATTTAATGTTATTTATTGTTTTCTCTTTCTCACCCTTAAACTCCTAGAACACGGAATGAGTACGACTTGATTATGAGCATTTAAGTGTGACTACTTGGTAGCCTAGTGGTGTAGCTAGAATCTATGCTTGGTAACCCAGTGGCGTATTTGGGATTTGCTCTTGGTAATCCCAGTGGCATACCTAGGATCTACACTTGGTAGTCCCAGTGGTAGTCGTGCACAAGATCCAAGATGTGTACGGTTGATCAAGGAATCGATTGCTCGTCGCACTTAGGCTAGATTAGATTTTCTTACCCTTTTCCTCCTAGCTTAGATTAGTTAATTATTATTTTCCACTACCTTCAGGAGTAGCATTAGGTTAGAACACATCATACACCTCATCTAGACTAAACCATACGTGACAAGTACAATACTAGTCCAGGTGGGAAGACAGTGGACTACGACCTAAGGATAAGTATCTAGCTTCCACAACTAGTCCATCCACAAAGTTCGACTGGATCGTGCATGCAATGCTTATTTCATATGGTTGAGTGTAGGGGTACCTAGCCACTCATCATTAGCACTGTTGCCGAGGATGGTGATAGTTATCTAGATTAGTTATATTATACAAGGTCACTGTATAGAAATTAACGATATATCTCTTAAAAAGAAGTAATTATAAAAAGTCACATAAATTCACACACAACAATGCCTCTCCTAAAAGACAAAAATAATGCCACACTTAGTGAGGAAGTTCATTGGAAAACCAACGAACTATATGACGATGAAGATTGGAGTATACAACCTAAAGTGGGAGTTTCTTATAAAAATGAACAAAACAACGTCATCCCAATACACGAAAGCATAACTTACCTGATGACGATGAACCCCCACTAGCCACTACAAGCTTAATGTAAATACAAGAGGCTGTTCGAATCTCACGTAGGCATCGTAAAGAGAGCCGAATACCCAGGCTCGATTTAAACAACTTTCCTAAATTTCCAGGAGGCTATGGCTTAGATCTGCATCAACATTTACTAGCCTTCTACGATGCCTACACATGGAATAATATTGATAACGGGTGGAAAAAACTTAAAATCTTCCGTATGATGCTCATTGACCAAGAAAAAGTATGGTATAGATCATTAAAACCAAATTCAATACGACGTTGGTCAACAATGGTAGAAGTTTTTAACGAAAAATATCAAACCTATGCAAGAGTGTCAGCCTTGAGGAAACAAATCCAAGGATGGAAACAGGCACAACATGAACCCTTGGACATGACCTTAGAAAGATATTATTCACTGTTAAACAACTGTCTAGGCCATGGGTTTTCCGAGGAAAGGCTAATGTACCATATCATTGATGAGCTACGTAATGAAACAAGAGAGACCTTAGGAACGTATGCCCAAGGTCAACTATATGAACTACGAACCCATCAAATTCAAGAGCTTATTCAAAGGGTAGCAAAAGAAGAAGGAGAATTAGCTACATGGGAGAGTGTTGAAAAACATCAACGGGACCAAAATTTTAACTTAACAAAGGTCCTTGATCATAATAAGGAGAAATCAACAATTCTCAAGGTGGAAACATCATCTTTGCCAATACAACAATCGTTAGAAGAAGTTGGGGCAAAGATCAATAAGATGTTGGAATGGATATATCAAAAGAGTGGAGAATTTATCAACAACATTGGAGATAGAGTTTTGACAATCCAAGAAGCAAGATAAAATAGTGGACATTCGGAAAAAAAGAATAAAGGGAATAAGTGCTCAACTGCCAATTCTACGTACGAATGTAACCTATGCCTGTACGATCACCCCCAAGGGTCAATGCCCAATATTGTTACATCTACATGAGCATTGGGGAAATACATTACATCCAGAGTTCATACAGAGATACTGTGTTTGATCATAGTGGCAACAATCCCAGTCGTGGGGGCGACCACCCTTAGACTAGAGGCACCATTCACATTTTTCGAATCCAAATGCTTATCATGTTCAACATCTTGTTTCTCCATCTAGGCCACCACACTTTATCTCACCACACTACTATTCCCTACAATACTATCAACCCATGCCTCCAACACAACCACCACCTTGTGCACCTTATACTCCTCCTAACTTTCAACATTCTTATCCTTTCCCTCCTTCCACAATTCCACCAACTGTTCCTAAGGTGTTTATACCACCACAACCCATGAACAACACTTGTGCTACTACTACTAACAGTATTGAAGAGCCTCCTCAACATCAAAAGTTTCCTTTCTTTAAACATGGCCATAGGAAGGGACAACAAAATTCTGAGGCCACTGCATCTTCCAACCCAGCACAAGTCCAACAATGTGGTGCACCCTTACCTTCGAATCCAGTGCCTCATGCAACTTCATTAGGGCCACCAACTTACACTCCAACAACCATACAACCCAATGAACACAACCATGGGAGGCATCAGCCCAATCCTTGCATACCATCTAACGGTCACCAACATCATAGTGGGTCAACTTGTTATCTAGGAACTACATCGTATGAAGTGCCCCACTATGCTTATTATGAAGTGTGTGAAATCCAAGGGGATAAGTATGGACCGATTTTAATATTTCCAATATGCAAGGATCCTCATTTCCCATTTATTAACCCTTTCCATACTCAACCGTTTAGTTATGGGGGATATCCTTCATTTCAATAATAAGCAAGATTAATAAATATTTTTCAATTTATTTAATTTTACAACTTTTTGTTTTATATTTTTGTGTGTTTGTATTTTCATGTTTGTGTAAGTAATCTCATCTACAAATAAAACACTCATGTGGATCGTTGGTTGAGATGTGTTTTATGTTATTAATTCATGAGTAATTAATTATTTGAAACAGTGAGCCCACTACATCCACTCATCCACTCTATAAATAAGAGGTTGTGTTCGAGGGTACAATGATATTCTTGAAATTTCTAAACTTAAAATTAATTTTGTATCATTGTACCCAGAATGAAAAAGGATGGACCAAGATGAAATGATTAGGGTGTGACATCAATGGGATTTGTGGATTCTCATTGGTAACGCCTGTGGGAATTACCATGCAACGTGGTCGTACTAAGATCCCTGTAGATGTAACGAAAAATGGGAGTAAGAGTAATCAAAAGGGCACTCAAAAATCAAACGTTGTTCTAGGGGGTCCCACTGGAAAGAAATGCAACCATGCCTAAAGGTTGGAGATTTCTCTGGATTCCGTAAAGTGAAAAAAAAAGGAAGTGCCATAAAACAAAAATCACTCCTCCCTTGTACTAAACGCCAAGTGATCGTACGCCTTGTTGTTTTGGTACTCTCATAGTTGCTCATCATGGGATGAAATAATGTGATGTCACTGTTTAGAAGGAAGGACTTGGTCCTGATCTTGGAACGATGGGTTAATGACACATTAATCACGCTTTACACGCAGGATTCATTGTGCCTTGGGTCAGTTACCTCATGTCCTGATCTCTACGATCCCTTTCTCTACTTCGTCTCATCTCACTATTTGTGTAATTGTAGCTCATGTCTCGTGTAGCATAGAATTTTCATCTCATTCCAGTGATATTTACATGTGTGTGTTTTGTGGAGTTAGTGCAGATTACATTTTACCCTTCTAATGCCCACGAACACTTTAAGTGTGATTACACAAGGGCATAATAAGTTGAAACCTGCTTTGGGGAGGACCCACTTGTCTAATTTTGTTGTAATTTTCACTGATTTCCTAGTTCAAACACATAATTTCTTACCCTCAGCTTAATTTTTCATAACTTTCTTTCCCTATTCTTATCCCTCCAAATTTTACTGTTGCAATGTACCTTTACATTCCCTTTTCTTCATAACCGCCAAATTTTTAATTGCTAAATTCACATCTTTATCAGTACAAGTGCCTCTCAAATTAATGAAATTACCCTCAAATATCTTAATACTTAACAATGTCCTCAATTTACACCATTCATTTTAAGAAAATCATTAAAAATTTGGTCTTTTTCATGTGTCTCACATCAGTTGGGATGAGATATCACGTACACGATGTACCGTATGCGATATCGCGTCCTATTTACTTATAAATAGGAGCCCCCACCACAACACTTAGTATCATTTTGCCATTTACACAGGGGGAATTTTTGAAATTTTTCTCTATGACTTGCGATTGCGTGACCCTTGCTTTTTCACTCATATCTCGCTCACTGGTGCTTCGATTTTGCTTCCGTTTGAATCTGCTTGAACCCGAAGCGTTCAGTTTAGTCGTGGGGGAGAGACACTTGCTGAAAAAGTGCCTAAATTTTTTGAAATTTCTCATCACCCAAAGGACATCAATTAGGGTAATTAAAACTAACACTTAGAAAAATTGTGCCAAAAAATCATATGACCTTAGGTACACCGAAAGATTAAAATGAAATCCACCTAAGTCATAGGACCCATTATTATAATTTTCGAGCACGATCACATGATAACATAAGATCTTTAATTAAAGGCATGTAGTAAGGTATAACTTGACTTTGAAAGCAACCTTATTAATGTTTCGCCCCTGTGATTGTAGATGGCCCCAAAACGTGCGCAGCGAGAAGGTCCTGTTCAAGTTGAAGCGAAACAACCTCAGAGAGGTGGAAGACGAGTCCCTGCCGAACAACATGTAGAATAGGAGGTGTAATCATTCAGCATCCATCAAGAAGAACCTCCTACAAGATGGTCTGGGTAGGTAGAAAGAGGACCTACTGCTGCTCTTGAACCGATACAACAACTCACGTTGCCCCCGGAATGTGTTCAGGCTATCCATACAAAGTCCACAATTGCTACAGTGATCGTGGAGCTTAACTTTGAACCTTTTGCAGAGTTTGCTCTTGAGGCTGCTAGGGATCAACTTAAAGGATCTCCCTTATGGCCTATCCTCTCTGAGTGCGGTGCCTAGTACTTAGGTGAAACGTACCTGTTTTGGCACAATAAGGAGCAAGGCACCATGGTTAACATTTTTGGTGTGACAGTAGACTTTTCTGCATAGGCAATTTCGGAAGTGTTAAACCTTCTGAATTCAGGCCCCCATGTTGCTTGGTTATCTACCCGATCAAACCCTGATGTGCAAAAGGATTGGTTAGAGAAGGCTTATGGCAAAGATAAAGCTTTTGGTGAGCTAACAACGGAAGAGCGGGTTTATTTTAAAATTGTAACCTATCACCTCTTCCCCACAAAAGGTTTGAAAAGAATAACAACGTATGCGGTGAGAGGATGTGCAGTATTGATGGGAAAGGTTAATGCTAACCTTCCCCATCTATATTTGATGGATATCCTAAGGCGATTCGAAGAACACAAGTCAAGGAAGATGGCGTTGCCTTTTCCTTGCCTTATCCAAAAACTGTGTTGATGGGATGGTATTTAGGGATACACAAAAGATGTCATTTGAAA
Source organism: Gnetum montanum (assembly GCA_015680685.1). Classification (NCBI taxonomy): domain Eukaryota; kingdom Viridiplantae; phylum Streptophyta; class Gnetopsida; order Gnetales; family Gnetaceae; genus Gnetum; species Gnetum montanum. The sequence goes on along the minus strand of MNCI01007062.1, from coordinate 365,697 downwards.
GGCCCAGAATGCTTCTTATGTTGAGTTATTAAAGGTACAAGCTCCAAGAAAGAGCACTGGCGAAGAGCTGGGACTAGATGAAGAAGAAGAACAGATGACTAGATCACCTGCAACTCAACTTGCAAGACCCAGTCAACCTCCAACCACAGGTCCTAGCCAACAACAAGAAGAAGGACCCAGCACAGGCTAGGATCAACTACCATTTCCGTAAGACTACAAATCATCGATGAGCCATCTTAGGACCATCACTGAGATGGTTAGTTGGGAAATTCGTGATGACACAAACCTCTTCCACATCATCAATGATGCAAACCTACTAATTCATTGGATCGCACAAGGGGTGAATTATCAATTCAAATAGGAGGAGGGGAAAGCAAATGGTCACAATAGATCTTAAGAAACATGACATCTTTTCAAGTGCAGTTAGAGACTGGTGAAGGGGCCACTGTGGTGGTCATGCAACACTAGGATGCCACGGAAGCTACTGAAGTGGTCACTGATCATATCAAAAATCCTTTAACGTAACTATTGTGCCATCGGTAGATATTTCAGGAGCACGGGATGCTCAAACTCTTGCTAGAACCTCAATGACTCCTGCGGAACATGAGGATGCACTAGATAGATTGCTTCAAATAGGATAATTTTTTATGTATCTATTTGACATCCCCCAAGATGTAACCACAATTCAATCAGACCTCATTTCCACAAAGGGGAAGTTGGTCATATCTAAAGTAAGGGCAGAGCATGCTAAAGATGAAGTGCAGAAACTACAAGAGCAGCTCTTAACCTTACAAGCAGCACAGCAGGATCCTTGCAATTTGTTCCCACAGACGAGCTGGAAAATTTCAAAATTGAGCAATTAACAAAGCTAATTGCAGAAAATAAGAAGGTGGCAGAAGAAAAGGAGATGGTCACTTGGGATCCCTTTGCTACAAGGGTGCAAACTCATGCACATATTAAGGAACTCAAGGCCTTAGAAGAAGAGAATAAGTAGTTGGGTGTAGATAACCTTCGATTGACTTCTATGGAGAAACAAAAGAATGTTCTCGATGAACACTTTCATCAGTTACGAGAACAGTTCATTCGGGTCAACCGAGATGTAAGTCATTTAGCCAAAGAAAATTGATCCCTCTTAATGGAGGAGGTACGCGCTATTCACCAAAAATCAGCCATCGAGATAAGCGCATGGCAGAATGAGGCTAAACAACATGAGAAGCTGAAGGAGCATTTCCGTGATCAGGTGGGGATGTACAAACAAATCCTGGAGAAGGAGATCCATATGGCCAAGGCTCAAATCAACAACATCAATGCCCAGCACACTGATTGGAGGGGCATATTGGACACTTACGCCTTTGCCCACCAAGCAAAAATTAAAAATTGGGACCTGCAGATCCAAGACTTGACTGAATACATGGATTTGAAAAACCTTAGATATGCCAACCTAGCCATGTTAACAGCAAGATGCCCAAGGTCAGAGCTCAAGCAACATATAGCTTTCACCCACATCAAATATGAGGTAGAATTTGCAGAGCACAAGAAGTTGGCTGAGAAACTAGATATCACAAATTCTGAACTTACAGTGGTAAAAGAAAGCTACCAGGGACAAAAAGATGTTGCAACCAACTTGGCTTGATAGCTAACAGAGCTTCACAAATACAAAGACAAAGCTAGAGCCTATGAAGAGGAACGACAGGTGTTTGCAGCATGGTATGTCAAAGCTAATCAGATGTTTCCGCAACTACCCTATCCGTGGGAGGTGCCGACTCCATCAAACATCGGAACATTACCATGGATGGCACAAGACCCTCGGATTGAAGAGGAGAAGCTCCAAGCTATTCTTCAGTGTCGTCAACCTTCAAATCTTGGAGCACATGACAAAGGGAAAGCACCCATGGAGGAGCCACCACCACCAGGAACTACATGAGTTCCACATTTTTGTAGTTGTAGTATTTTTTCTCTGTGTTGTGTCTTCCGACACTGCAGCATTAGTCCATTTCTTTTTCCAGTTAATAATCCCATACCTATCCACTATGTAATCAATGAAGCTTGTTCTCCATATAACTCGAGGACAAATTTTTATTCAGTCGTGGGGGTATGATGAGATGCAATTCGCATAGGTCGCGATATTGCATCTTCCCCTACGATATCGCGTATGTGATATCATAGTGCACCGCAATTTCTATAAATAAGAGGCAGCTCTCCTTCATTTGACATCCCAATTTTATTATAGTGAAGCTCTAGTAGTTTGATCCCTCCAGAGTTAGATTATTTTTCTACCCGCAGTGTAGTGAATGTAATTGTATGGTGTCTTTATTCGAGTGTGCCGTACTTGGACACGCACATGATCGACAATAAAGATCGAGATTTCTTCATCATTGTAGCATTCACTTTGTTATTTATTTATTTATTTTATTTAATGTTATTTACTATTTTCTATTTCTCACCCTTAAACTCCTAGAACATGGAATGAGTACGACTTGATTACGAGCATTTAAGTGTGACTGCTTGGTAGCCCAGTGGTGTAGCTAGGATCTACGCTTGGTAACCTAGTGGCGTATTTGGGATCTGCACTTGGTAATCCCAGTGGCGTACCTAGGATCTACGATTGGTAGTCCCAGTGGTAGTCGTACACGAGGTCCAAGATGTGTACGGTTGATCAAGGAATCGGTTTCTCGTCGCACTTAGGCTAGATTAGATTTTCTTACCCCTTTCCTCCTAGCTTAGATTAGTTAATTATTATTTTCCATTACCTTCAGGAGTAGCATTAGGTTAGAACACATAATACACCTCATCTGGACTAAACCATACATGACAAGTACAATACTAGTCTAGGTGGGAAGACTGCAAACTGTGACCTAAGGATAACTATCTAGATGCCACAACTAGTCTGTCTGCGGAGTTCGACTGGATCGCGCATGCGATGCTCGTTTCGTATGGTTGAGTGTAGGGGTACCTCGCCACTCGTCACTCATCGATGCATCTTATGATGTGTTGATTCTATCTTGTCTTTTGCATATATAAATGCTTGCATCCATCACATTTAAGACATCTTTCAATCATTATATATGAAACACCATAGAAATTGCGAATCGGTCTCAGGCGAAGATTCACGATTCGGGCGAAGGTTCGAGAAGGAAATTCAGAAGACTGAGCAAGGCAAAGAGGCATGCAATATCAAGTCTCCAAGCTCCTGAAAATTTCAATCTTACCATGTTTTCTTTCTTTACGCTACATTACGCAACATAGCATAGTATCGCTCAGCATAACTCCATTTAACGTAGGCCGCTAGCAGAAAGTAACATACTTCGGCAATTTTGACAAAGTTTACACTTGTCGCATATTCTACCAAGTATTTGGTTCCAAACCAAGTTTATGCTCCGTTACGCAGAGTAGCGTAACGAGCTTCAAGAAAAGAAAAGTCAGTCAAAGGAAGCGCGGTAGATTGATCTCTTCTTTTTTGCAGATTGGTCGCTTTACGCTCATTACGCTACCCAGCGTTGACAAGCATAATTTATTGTAAAGTTGATCATTTTTACACTCTATTATGCTTCCCAGTGTGAATGAGCATAAAATAGCTTGAATCAACTACTTACATGCTTTATTGTGCTCCACCACACAATGAAGCGTAAACAAGTGTAATGCAGCATAAAACTGGTTAAAGCAGTACCAGATATGCATCTGCTATCCATACGCACAATACGCTGATAAGCGTATTGTGCATAATCATGGAGTAGCTTTAGCGGAAGTGGTCAACAGCGTACTTTTCTCCCCTTCCCAAAACGTGATGCGACGTAGCCAATTTCAACATAAAGTTTACTAAGTCAACGGTATTTTGAAGGTTTGGGACATGTGTCATCAGGGCCATGCTTTCTCCATATGTTGTCGAAATTATAAATACTCTAGTTGGTGAAGAAACAATGGATCGGGCATCTTTAACTCTTGGCAGCATCATCTTTTAGCAGAGACAGAAGACATTTTTCTTGAGCATTGGCAGCAGGAGCGATCAGTCCTTTGGTGAAAACACAGCTCTCTCCATTGGCTATCATAGGCAGTTTTGAGCAGATACTACCCAAGGCAAAGGGAGTAGATCAGAGATCGAAAGATCATCTGGTGCGGTTTGCAAGTTTTATTGATTAGAAACAATTGATCGATAGACGTCAGAGCTTGACCTTCCTTCCATCCCATCTCTGGCTTACGAGGTAGATCGAACTCCATTATGTACTCCTTGTTGAACAGTTTTCTTGTTATTTTTTGTATGCTTCACACAAGATAAGCGGAGCTTTTCCATTGGAAATTTGTATACAATATACCCAGTTTTCAGGTCAAAGTACAGATCTTGGAATTGCACATTTATCTTAAATCTGATCCTTCTTGTCATGTTGACGTTGTTGTTATCTACATTGTTTTCTTCTCCTTTGGCGATTCATCGAATTAGATCGTTCCACAAAATATCTACAAGACCATTCCATGGAATATCTACTAATTGAGTAAGGCTCTATCTGATCGACAAGACCGTTGAGGGCATTGCGGATTCATTTTCTCTAGCACGGCCCTCACATGGATCCGTGGTTAAGATTGTGTACACGAATTTTGTTTGGTATTTTCCAGCTACCGACATTTTCCGTCATTACAGTTTTCTGGCACTAGAAGGAGGGCCAGATAAATATTTGATCTATATTTTACAGGTCGCCCTGTAAGAAATCTGTACCCACGTCTCTAAAAATGTAAACATAATACCTCTAGGGAAGTTTACAAAAAATCGTGTGGTGTAGATTGGTCACTGTAACGATTCCTTTGGAATCCTATAGGGTAGAAAGCCTAATCGTGATCTTCTTTGTCCGTTGCCTTTGAGATCTAGCCTCTTATTATCGTTAATTTGTCTGACCAATGGATTCTGCATACGCAACCATAGCCGCCATGATCACAACCGATTCGGGTGTCGCATCTGTGAATCCCATCGTTGCCACTGGGCCAGCTTCTGCTATTATAGGACCTTAGGGACCATCGCGTCATTCGTTAAGATTGCAGGGAAAAGATCCCATATTCACCGTTGTGACCCTTGAGGAATATAATTTCATCTGCGTCAAGATCCAGGCAAAGCTTGCTCTTAGCCGAGCCGAGATTGAAGCGAAACGAAATTTTGAGCTGGTCCACAGAGGGGGTCAGGATTTTACCCCCACCGCTTACGACATTATCCCCCTAACTGAGCATTATCATGAAATCCTAACCCAACTGGTCATGGCTAAGAGTTAGGCTACGCGATCCATGCTAGAACCTCAGAACGGGGAGAAGGAGGAAGATGAACTTGCAGCCCAGTCTGAACATTCGTATCATACTCTTAGTCCCCATATGTACATAAATCCCCTGTTTCCTCTTGTAGGAGAAGCCATCCACCTTAATCCAGCCATGACCACCTTAATCCAGCCATCCACCGTGAGTCAGTGGATCATGCCTGTGGCACAACACTACCAGTCTGTGCTATATGGTGTGCAACCCTTAGTTGCATCCACCACGCAAGTCCCGCAGATGGTCCCACAATATCCTTATAATCCCTATTCCACGCAGTCCACAACGGCCAATTACTCTGCTCAACCCAGTGGGTGGTGGTCTTCACAGGCAGCTCCATCTGCAGGGATCCCCACTTCGTCACCTACCGAACAAGCCATCCCTCCATTTCCACTGCCTGGCACTACTCTTTCAGGTCAACTCCCTGCTCCTTCTCCTGCACAAACATCTTTATCAACAGGCTTAGATTAAGCTTTCTTACTTATTCAAACCCTCACCAAGGAGGTTAGACGCCTTAAGGCCGCTGGCTCTGACACTATACAGATCATGGATTTCTATCAGGATGATCCCAATAGTCCAGCGGTCCCCATGCTGTCGTTGTCCCCGGGGATGTCCTTACCCCATTTCATTAAATATAATGGGGAAGGAGATCCTAACGCTCATTTGGTTACCTTTAGATCTGAATCCTTATTACTACAACAATGGCCTCATACAATCATCCATGTCTTTGCAATGTCTCTGGCAGGGAAAGCTTTAGATTGGTATCGAGCCCTCCCTCGCTCTTCCATCTCAACCTTGGAAGAGCTTCTGACACAATTTGTGACTCACTTTAAATACAACCTAAAGTCGGAGGTCACATTAGATCAACTTATGGGAGTGAAATAGAACCCGCTCGAACCAGTCGAAAAGTTTATACAGCGATGGAGTGCTACTTTGAATGAAATCCGTGAGCCAATCGTGGAGGCCCATTTGCTGGTCATTTTCAAAAGAGCAGTTAATGAATTCATCAAGTCTAAGCTGTATTACCTTTCCCCTAGCTCCTTACATCAGGCCTTTGCCCAAACTAAGAGCATCTAGGATGTTGCAGAGGCCAGCAAAGACCCAGCGTATGTCGCATATAAAAACACTAACAACAAGGGCAAGGACAAAGGTAAAGAAACAACAACGACGGTAGCTACGCTGGCTAAAGGCGCTAAGAACAAAAATAAGAAGGCACCCACGACGTCTCCCGAGACCACGGCTAGTGCGAGCAGCACCAGCCAAGACACAGCTGCCCCTGAAAAGCCCCCCCAACCAAAACCAAACTTTGAGCATAAAGATCACTCAAAATATACAGCCCTGCCTATAAAAACATTTGAAACTATTGAAACAACTATTAGGGGCAGGATACATTTAGACTAAGAAAGTATCCGAAGAAGATCTGAAGTATCATAGGCATCATTGTGAATTGCTGAAGAATCCTTCTTTAGCCCTACTTGACGAACCACCAATTCCGAGGTCTTTCGGGCTGGACCGTTTCTATGACTACCACCAGTTGTGTGGTCACGACACAGATTACTACTGGGCATTGAAAGAAGACATTTAGTGCATGATCAACGATGGTTCTCTAAAACTAGACGACAGTAGTCCAACCCGTCCCGAAAACCAGGCGTTGCATGTGTACAAAGACCTGTTAAACGCAAATAACACACTGTACACAATCAACGTGGTAAGTATGGACAGTGAAGGAAAGGTACCACCTAAACAGCCCTTCATTTTACGCGTACCTACTACTTCACCATAGGGGGCAAGCTCTTCATCAAGAGCTAGCAGTGCCCCGAGGCCACCCTTTGTTATCTAGGCATCCTTGCCAGCTTTAACTCAGCCTTGCACTAACAGTAAAGCTGTGGCCATGTCCGTGCCTACCCATAAGGCACCTTTCATCCTTAGGATACCAAAATNGTTATCTAGGCATCCTTGCCAGCTTTAACTCAGCCTTGCACTAACAGTAAAGCTGTGGCCATGTCCGTGCCTACCCATAAGGCACCTTTCATCCTTAGGGTACCAAAATCACCGGCTGCTCCTTTTACGTAGGGGCAAGCTTCTAGCCATCACCATCAATCACTGCCAAATAAAAAAAGGGAAGGAGACACATCAGTCAATGCCACCAAAAACCATACTACGCTAGGCTTCCCTAAGCCTAGGCCCTTGGCCTCTGCCCCTGTGCCTATGCCTTTTGGGCAAGACAAGGGTACTGAAACACAATCACCTCCCCTTGGCAGGAAGAAACACAACCCTCTGACTGACGTTGTTCCGCCTCAGGAGATTCATCTCTTAGGACAAATGGAAGAAGACAGAGGAGATAAACAGGTCAAGCAGGCTCTGAAATAGAAGAATACAATGTTGAGCCTCTATGATCTGCTTATGACATCCCAAAAACACCGTGAGGCTATGGTTCGCATGCTGACATCCATACCAGTGGATGAAGACTTACTAGTAGAAGAGGAAGTGATACATGCTGTCATGCTTCCTCCCGCCGCTGAGCAACCTAAACCAACCCCTTTGACCTTTCAAGATCAATCCATCAAAGATGATCTCGAGAAAGTTCAAGTAACGATAGAGCCCATGTTTATCACCATCCAGGTTAGTCAATACTGAATCCGGAGGGTACACGTTGATGACGGCGCAGCTGCGAATGTCATCCCTTATCCTATAGTGGATAAGTTGAGCTTGGTTGACTAGATCAGTCCCACAATGACATCGTGCCTAAAGTCATTCAATGGAGCACGGGTGCAAGTCAAGGGGACGGTGCGCATCGAATGTGTGGCAGGGGATCAATTCCCAACGGATGCCACGTTTCTTGTTGTCGAGGAGATGTCCAACTTCAACCTAATTTTAGGGAGGTCCTGGCTAGCCCAACTGAGGGCAGTTTCATCACCAATACATCAAGAAATACACCTCCCTTATGCAGGAGGGGAGGTGATAATACACGGTGTTGACACAACTCCTAGGACTGTCAACAACATAGAGGAAGAACGAGGTTCAGAGATAGAGATGCTCAAAGACCAAACTCATGCTCGAACTCCCGAACAAGCCAAAATGAATGATGACAGCCTAGCTTGGGCCAACCTACCATTTCAGGAAGATGGTATGGAGGAGTCAGATCACAAATCTCCTCGCCCTTACGCATCACTAAACGTAAAGGCCATCAAGAAACAATTGCGAATTAGCAACTGATCTGAGTGGCATTTACGCACATTGCTACGCTTCCACTAGTTTTCCACTTATGCTTATCGAATTCGATTGATAATTTTCTATGTACATGTATTTACACTTTCTATCTATTACGCTATTTACATTCCTCATTTTTACGCAATTTACACTCTTTGATTTCTATTAGTCACTTTAGCGCAATTACGTAGAAACTTATGTTGTTATCAATTATACTTCCAAACTTACGCAAGTGGCCCGCAACGGCCTTAAACTAGTGGCGGCCTGCGACGACCTAAAACTAGCAAAGGCCCGTAATGGCCTAAAACTAGTGAGGACTAGCAATGGCCTAAAACTACCTTGTATCTTACGCAAACGCTACCTCACGGCCCGCGATGACCTTAAACTAGCAATTCCATTCTACACCAACGCAAACTATCCACAATCTTTAACGATTCTGCTTACGCTTTGCATGAATAAAGACATAAAAATAAAAAAATAATGATAACATTTAAAATCATACAGAAGATCTTATAGTTAACCTTTCCAACATTCATATAACCATTGTTCAATTCCAATCAATAAAATCACGCGTACATCACAATTATGCATCCCCCCTGGTACCACTGTCACCCGTATCCCTCAGGTCCAGCTCTAAGCCCAAGAACTCATCCTCAAGTAGGTCGTTCCTTCTAGAAGGTATTCCTTTATGAGGAATATCATCTTCATGAGGTCCTTGCTCTAACGTTGGCTCCTCAAGAGGACGGTCTGCATCATTACGCTCTTCTTCTTGTACTTGCTCACCACCCTGTTCACCTTCTTCATCCACTCCTGGTACCTATATACAATAAATACATCAGTAAAAGCCGTAATAGGATAAATCAGAAAATTTAAATTCAATAACACCCAAACTTACTCACGATGGTCCTGCTTCCACAGCAAAGGGGAGCTGATCTAAATCGACCCATAGGTGCTGCATAATTTCATCTTCAGTTAATTCAGACCATACACCATTCCCCAGATCAGTTCTAGCCTTCACCTCCCCTTTCTCCACACTAGTCCATCTGGGTGGTTTAGGGAAGAAGGTAGGGACTGTAGTCTCATCCCTAGGAAGAGCAATCTCTCTTTCTGGGGACGCACTTACTGTCACCTGCTCCTGGAACTTCTTGAAGGCTTTGGATGCACCAATGACATCGAGGAATACTTGCAAGGATTGAGCTTCGACGGCAGAATCCCGGTAGTGCTGATGATAAGTTATACTCTCCCGCTTATACAGATGCTTGTGATCTTTTTCCTTCTACCCCCACTCTTGCACACTTGCACAAAAATCCTTCCAGTCTTGGCTTTTCTGGTCCAACAGCTCTATTTGCATCCTCTGCACCACCAATTCCCGACTGGTTTGCATGCTCTTCCTAACTGCGGTCCAATAGTGAGCGTAGTCAATAACAGCTGTATGCCAGTCTCCGTCACCCATTTTCCGTGCCTGTACGAATTCACACTGTGATCTTAGGTCTTCGACCTCTTTGGTCAAAGACACCCTTTCTTTCTCTGACCTTTGCAGTCTCTTCCAGAGGTCTTCATTGACACTTCGACTCTCCCACAAGGAACGTGTCGAGCATAACGCACATTTACGTATTTCTTCATAAATGTTGTGTGGCATGACTGCCCCATCTGATGAAGGCTCCACTGTGTTCAAGTCAATGGGATCCGTAGGGTCCCATCAAAGGTGAGCTCCTGATAACAAATATTGTCAAGCATAAATAAAATATTACAACTATATAGTAAAATAAGCATAGAATAGCAGTAACATACTAGCCCCAGGACTGACGCGCTCGAGGTGCTCGATCATATGGCTGAAAACGCCTTCCATGAAGGCAAACTTGTCAGGAAATTCTCCCCATGCTCTACTTACAACGGCAGATGTGGATGCATCTTGTTCATCTATAGTGTAATTAAGTTAAAATTTCTAGTTATTAACAGAATTCCTACAAAAGTCTTAATGCACTGACCTCTGCCTGATGTGGTGGGGGGTGCGTCAATATTTTCCACCTCCTCCCTCTCCTCACACACAAGGGTCTCTACATCACTTATTCTAATAGCCGGGGCCTCCTCTTCCAAAACTGGGGCCCCTTCTCCACGCCGTAATACCACTGCCCCTGTTTCGGGGCTCAACCGCTCTGTAGATCTCGTTGTTCATGTCACATAACACATCTAAACGATTCAGGATACTTTGAATAAAGTTGTGTCATACAATAATTACAATAACTTTCATTATGTCTTTACTCTTACTAGGCGGAGGTTTACTCCTCTGAACTCTAACTTGCATAGTCCGGTCTCTGCCACCCGCTGGTTCCGCAGGCACCTCGGTTAAGCGAGGCCATTTTCTCTGAACCGAGGCATCCACTATCTCTGCCGCTAGGCGCTTCCCCCGCAACGCATCACCGGTGTAAGTGGGAATCACCCCACCTACACTGTTAGGGCCCCGCACTCGAGGCACCATCAAATCCCTTGTCGTTATAGACTTAGACTCCCCAATTCCCTCTGGAGGATCTTGTCCTTGGGTAGTGCTGAAAATGTGGGAAATCCAAGGTTTGGATAACTGGTCTCGGTCTTGCTGCACCCAGACCCCATTCCTCTGGACAACCAAGAATTCGACAAAATGTCACAGCCAAGCTATGAAGAAGGCAAAATGCACACTGAAACAGGACTCAAGCTTCTGGCGGAGCCTGATCATTTCAGTGAGTAATCCTTTAGCGAAATAGCTTGCCCAGTCGAACTGGGTCCCTTCCTCCATAACCTCCCACATGATAAGGGCCTGTTCTATGGTAAAGAACCTCCCCTACGAGAGTGTTTTGGGGAAAGCCCGGGCCTAGAAGAGGGGATAGATAGTCTTGGCAATTTCTAATTCAATCCTTTCACAAGGGATTCCCTTGGCCTCCTTCTTGGTCCCCAGCCACTCCTCCAGCTCTTCCTGACATTTGAGACTCCTCCTTGCTCTTTCCTCTATGGGAAGACCATCAGAGGGGACGCCGAAGAGGTTAGCAAACAACTGAGCATCAATATCGAAATTCACACACACGTGATGCACGCACATGCAAAAACACTCAGCCCTCTCGCTGAAGGAGTTGACCAAGGTTAACATTTCGCTAGCTGGGACATCAGGAGTTACGGCCAGAAATAAATGCATTAGCCTTGCTTCCCGTAGCTTGGTGACCAACGCAATTGGGGCCGCTGCGTGGCCGAGCCAGCATTGTGCTTCCTTAATGTCACCATAGCGGAAAAGGAGGGTATTCGCCTCGTGGCCAAAAATTGTAAGAGTAATCTCCTGGGATTCCCTGACTGAACAACACAAGACACATGTCTAAATATCAAAAAAATACTATTACGCTACATTTCAAAAATAGACCAAAAACGATATAATATTATGTAAATAACAGTAGCAACAAAACCTTACCAGGGCCAAATGGCAAAGGAAATGGAGGAAGTTTCCTCTGCACATCCGCGACGGTAAGGGGTGGGTCCAAAGTCCATTCTTTATGTAACCACCCAAGGTTCTGACAATTCTAGAAATAATCAGCATAATGGGTGGGATACTCATGAATGTCAAAGGACATTTGCCCCATTACATCGGCCCATACGTTGCTGGTGAAGGTAAACTCCTTTATCGCTATTTCGGTCCAGGGTAATGTATCACCATTGCCCACTAATCCTTTTTTGTTAATAAAAAACCTGTATCATATGACGCATTATTATCTTATGCTTCGTAAATCTAGGCACTAGAAACATATTGACAATACCGCCAGTGAAACAACTTACCCACTTGAGTAATACATTGTGCCTGGTGGGTTCTGAAAGTAAGTCGATACATGATGGGCCACGAACAAAGTGTTGTACGAATCGTAACAGCTAAACCTGGCCATTTCCCAAATCCAACTTAAGCGCCTCAGCCCTCTGGCGCTAAGTTTGCAGTCTTGGGAACGACCAGTATCGATGGCCCCGTCTGTTAAGAAAGCCAAGATTCCCTATGTAGAACCCACTAACAGGTGCTCCAAAATAGCGCTAGCCACATCCCCCGATAGATGCAACCACACAATAACATTATAGTTATGCAGCAAAAATTGCAACAACTCTAGTGCACCCTTTCGGAACCATATAGCCCTCCCCTACAACCGAGTCTGAGGGGGAGGAACGTTGGGCACGATCAGGTTTATACAACATAAAACCCCGACTATGTCTAGGACGATTAAGACGGGTTTCAACATAATACTTTACAAACAAACATAAATACATTATCGTCTAGATTTCGATTCCATGCTTAAACTATAGAAAATTTACAAATTATGCTCTAGCTATACAGCCGAAAACGCCTAAACCCTTGTAACAATGCAAGGTTTGTCCCTGACAGTGGCGATACAGGCAATACTATTGTATAAACTCTCATTTTAACGTGAGGTCCATAGCCTAAAACTCTAATTTACACAGAATGACGCAAAAAGAATAAACATCGCAAAGAAGGAGCATATTACAGAAAGCAACACAAACAAGCTAGGGATAGCCTACCGATTCAGGGGAGTGACATCCCTCACTTCAACCAAAGCCTGCGAAGGACGCTGCAAGCTCCCTTGTACCTTGTCTATCTTTGCCAATTTCACATTCTTCCCTCTTACTTTCGGTGCCATTGTTGCAGTCTTCACACCTTCACAAGTAACATGCTCCAATCTTTTGCTCTTTCTTCTTCTCTCTCTCTGTGATAGCTGAGAATTCAAGTTTATGATAGCCAACAACCCATTTTCAAAAAGAATTGCCTACTTATATGAGAAATTAACCAACTTGATGCCTAATTAAAATGGGACTTTCCTAAATGCTGGTATCAGTAGAAGATGGAACTCGAAAATCAAGGCATTAATGCAGCGGACATCACATGCGCCACTGTCCGAAATAACATTAAACTACCACACCTTATCACCTCATAATCGGGTAGCATTAATTACATGCTGTTCACAATATTCAAAATTCAATTAGCTTTTCACGCTCGACAACACCGCATCATGCTTTCTCCTAATCATTTACGCATTTGGCAATTTTGTAGGACGGTTGGCAAATGGATGCAACTTTTTCAGCACCCCTGACTTTAACAGGTCCATACGTGAGAGTAGTTAGGCAATTCGATTTTACACTAGTAGAAACTAACCCTTTCCTTGATGACATAACCATAGCCACGTCGGAAACGTCTCTAGAATGGCCAGAACAATCAACGCGCACACTAGACCTGGAGGCTAGAGAGATAACCGAAAACCCCCTCAGCAAGGTTTCTGTCGTTATGCATAAAGGTGAGTCCAAAACTCTTAAGGTTAGTTCTTTACTAGACCAGAAAACACATGACTCTATAAAACAGTTCCTCCAGGACAACATCACGGTATTTGCATGGTCATACGAAGACATGCCGGGACTAGATCCAAGGCTAATTCAACATAACATAATCTTAGACCCGCATATCAAAGCAATTAAGCAAAAAGCACAAAAAATCAAACCAGAAATTACACTAGCAGTGCGTGATGAGATCACCAAACTGTATCAGGCTGGTTTCATCCACGCAGTCGATTATTCGGATTGGGTATCTAACATTGTAGTTGTCCCAAAGAAGACCGGAAGCATACGCATCTATATAGAATTCTGAGATTTAAACAAAGCCACAATCAAGGACAACTTTCCACTATCGAGTATCGACCAACTAGTCGATACAATAGCTGGGCATGTGCTTCTATCCTTCATGGATGGCTTTTCAGGCTATAATCAGATTCACATCAACCCAGAACATCAATTGACCACAACATTCATGACGCCCTGGGGTACCTTTTGCTATACCATGATGCCTTTTGGTTTGAAAAACGCCAGAGTGACGTATCAACGGGCTATGACATACATCTTTAGTGATTACCTCCTAGGAAGACTGAATGACTATGTTGATGATATAGCTGTTAAGTCTATGAGATCAGAAGTTCATTCAGAGGACCTAGAGTTAGTACTTAAAAGATGCTTCAAATACAACCTCTAGCTCAACCCAAAGAAGTGCATATTCAGAGTCAAAACCGGATGCATGCTGGGATTTGTGGTGTCAGAAATTGGCATACAAGTAGATCCTGATAAGGTCAAGGCCATTGTCAAGTTAACGCCTCCCACAGATCTCAAGCAATTACGCAGGTTACAAGGACAACTACAGTTTATTAGGTAGTTCATCTCAAGATTAACAGATAAACTACATCCTATGCAATATCTCCTTAAGAAAGGTGTTAATTTTGAGTGGACAGATGATTGCCAGCATGCGTTTGACAGCCTAAAATAGGAACCTCAACACTTGCCAATGGTATTCCCGCCACAAAGGAATCAGCCGTTCTACATTTACCTTGCGACCTCGAATGTAGTCTTAGCCACATTACTCTGTCAAAAGAGAAACGATGGGTCAGAAGTACCCATCTACTACTTGAGTCATGCCCTATGTGCATACAAAACAAGGTACAACGAAGTAGAGCGTAATTGCCTAGCGTTAGTGTTTATGCTAAAGAAATGTAGGTACTATCTCTTCCGTAGCATAGTTAACATTATCTGTAAAAATAACATCCTTAGGGTCATTACGCATAATCTATATGAAAGTAGTAAAATAGCTCGTTGGAAAGCTATCATGGCAGAATTCGATCTGCATTACATTGGTCAATCTTCTACGAAAGGCCAAGCGATAGCTGACCAATTAATAACATCACCCATTGACAGTCAGGCAACCATAGAGCCTAAATTTCCAGATGAACATGTACATAGTTTAAGCCCTATTTTAACAGGCCCCGAAGCAACATTATATTTTGACGGAGCTTCAACCGTTCGAGGCGGCAGTGTCGCCACAATCATTACGCTATCACCTGAGGATGTGCATCTTCATGCTTACCGCTTGACCTTCCCCTGTACGAACAATGTGGCAGAGTATGAAGGACTCCTCAGGGGATTATTAATTGCCAGAGAACTTGATGTTCAACACCTGGCAATTAGGGGTGATTTGATACTTGTTATAAATCAAATCATAGGAGTCTACGCCTGCAAGGCTACACATTTACAGCCCTACTACGATATGGCTAAAGATCTTCTGAAGCGGTTCACAACCATAAATGTCCAACATGTGCCCCGAAACGATAACACACTAGCCAATGCACTAGCTACGTTAGCCTTAAACGTGTCGTCACACCTATTCGACACCTTTCCCACATTAATAATAGATTGCACAGGTCCTAGCATTCAGGCGGCACAAATATCTTCACTACTCAAGGATAGAACGCCAGAGTGGTACGACCACATTAAAACTTACCTCTTGCATGGCGAACCACCACATGAGTTAACACGTGCGCAGAAATATGCTATTCGCAAGCAAGCTAGGCAGTACGTCATCATAGGAGATAGTACCCTCTATAGACGCTCTTTTGATGGAGTACTGCTGACTTGCGTTAACAAAGATTAGACGCAGCGTATAGTCGATGAAGTCCATGAGGGATTATGCGGAGGACACGTAGCGCCGTGAGCCATGGCTTCTAAAATCCGTCTCTTAGGGTATTACTGGCCATACATGGAAAAATATTGTCTTACAAAGGTTAAAACATGCAACACATGTCAACGTTATGCGAATCTCATACACGTGTCACCTATAGAACTACATACAACCCAGATCACATGGCCCTTCCAATGATGGGGACTAGACATCATAGGGCCCATCACACCAAAGTCTTCCGCAGGGCATAGCTTCATCATCACAGCTACTGAGTACTTCACAAAGTGGGTGGAAGCCATCCCTTTAAGGAAGATTACATCTCAACAGGTCTGGCATTTTATCTTGGACAATATCGTAACCAGATTTGGCCTCCCAATGACTATCGTGACAGACAATGGGCCACAGTTTAGTAGTCTAGAAACCAAATCTTTTTGTGATAATCTTGGCATCAAATAATCTTTTTCCTCACCTTACTACCCACAAGCGAATGTTCAAGCTGAAGCAACAAATAAAGTCATTATCAATTTGCTCAAGAAAATGCTCGACAGTAACAAGAGATGGTGGCATGAAAAGATCCTTTATGTGCTATGGACATATCGTACCACATGCAGAATAGCTATAGACAATACACCCTATAGCCTAGTCTATGGATCCAAGGCAGTGCTGCCCCTTGAATTACAAGTTCTTTCTCTGCGGATGGTCCTCTCCACGATTATAAATGAGGCTCAACACACCAAGTCTTAGATCATGGATTTGGATTCAGTAGAGGAGAAGCGAATACAGAAGCTTGATGCCATTGAAAAGTATCAAGATAAGCAGAGGCAAAAGCACCATCACAATCTTCACCAACGTCCTATCAAGAAGGGAGATTTGGTTCTCAAGGCCATTTGCGAACTAGTAGGCAAATTCTCTGCAAACTGGGAAGGCCCTTTCTTGGTAGCTAATGTATATGGCAATGGTGCGTTCAAGCTAGCAGATATCAACGACGACGAGTTACCAAATTTTTGTGAATCATATATATCTGAAGCGGTACTACATCTAAGTGCATATCCAGTGCTAACATCAGGTATGGCAACAACTGTTTGCTACGACACTAAACTGGCAACAATCGTCCGCTATGACGTAAAACTAGCATTCCCTTCACGCGTCTGCCATGATGCTAAACTGGCAACAATCGTCCGCCACGATGTAAAACTAGCAAGTTGCAACTGTTCGCTACGACGTAAAACTAGCAGTGTTGTACAGGTCTGCCAAGATGAAAAATTGGCAGTTTCTGCACACGTCTACCACGACACTAAACTAGCACCGGCTGTCTACCAAGACATAAAACTAGCACAGGTAAGTAGCCATCTGCTAAGACGTGAAACCAACACAAATTTGTCCCTGGGTCACGACATGAAACTAGCATCCACAGCACGGTATGCTGAGACCATAAATCAGCTCTACCACTGTCCACTACGACGTAAAACTAGCCTTTTTTGGTCCGACCAGACTTTAAACTAGGACCATGGTCTGCTGAGACTTAAAACCAGCAACGACAGTCTACCAAGACTTAAAACTAGGACTTACAGGCTGCCATCATGCAAATTAAGCGAGTGTAATCATCTCTGTGTAGTCGCAAAAAAATGGGGTGGGGTACTGGGATAGTCCCAACGTCGCTACCTCACAGGCATTCTGTTGATTCCTCGGATGTGCTGAAAGGCATACTACTGACCCCTCAGAGATGCCGTCACTACATCCACTGTAGCGGTGGCACCTCTGAGAGTTTAGTTTCGCCAACCAGAGCCTCAAGAGAATCCTCGTCAACAATGACCTTGGGGATCTCCGCTCATCATCGCTACCAGGCTCTGGCTTTACAGATTTACCTAGCTAGTTCTTTGCGTAACCAGTCGAGTGCGATGAGTCTAATAATCTTTGGCGACAATATGCTGGGCCAAGCATCAACCATGAAGACCCTGGCCTCGTGCTACAGTGCTTCCTTCACGGCCCACTCACTCTGTCTCGCCCCAAATGGTACTTGTTTCAACAACCTCTCCAGTGATTCAACCGAGCAATGGTGTCCTCTGTTTACTTCTTTGGTTGTAGGTTACTTGCCACGAGGATGTCATTCAAAGGTGCATTCATCTGAGCAGTGAGGTATAGATAGCGCTTTGAGATGGCCGCTTAGCCTGTCCACTCAGGAATGCATCCGTATTTTCCCCATAGTTCTACCCCTAGTTCTTACTTCTCTACATCTCCACCATCTGCTTCCCTTACATAAAATGTACATACATAGCACACACTTTCCGCATTTGCATTACGATCAAGTCCATAAACCGGTGTAACGCAACTCACCTAGTGGACGCAAAAAAAAATGGGGGTCGGTAAAATGGATGAAACACAACACATCCAGGCCGTGCAGACACAACAAAATTCATCTAAGAAAGCCCCTTCATCTGCAAAATGATAGCACAACTCCATGCAAACGCAATCGCAGGAGAAGGCCTAAGTGCTTATGCGTGAAAAAGAACTATATTCACACATTTGGATCTTCCCCGAACCTCACTTACATCTTCTCTGAACCTTTTTCCTCTTACCTCTGTAAACATTCCTTCCCATATCCTTCTACCCTCTATTTCCCTCATTTCTACACTTCTTCTTTGACAAGGCGACACTTGAGTAACCATTGATAAATGTTGTTGGTACTTTTACCCATCTGGTGTTTCGTATTCTTTGTCGACGTCTTTCGGGCAAGCCCTCTAAACATCAACAAAGAGGGGCCATTGAAACACTGTAGAAATTATGA
Source organism: Gnetum montanum (assembly GCA_015680685.1). Classification (NCBI taxonomy): domain Eukaryota; kingdom Viridiplantae; phylum Streptophyta; class Gnetopsida; order Gnetales; family Gnetaceae; genus Gnetum; species Gnetum montanum. The sequence goes on along the minus strand of MNCI01007062.1, from coordinate 346,909 downwards.
ATCGGCCTCAAGTGAAGATTCACAATTTGGGCGAAGGTTCGAGACGGAAATTCAGAAGATCGAGTAGGGCAAAGAGGCGCGCAGTATCAAGTCTCCAAGCTCCTGCAAATTTCAATCTTACCATGTTTTCTTTCTTTACGCTACATTACACAACATAGCGTAGTGTCACTCAGCGTAACTTTGTTTAATGTAGCCCACTAGCAGAAAGTAACTTACTTCGGTAATTTTGACAAATTTTAGACTTGTCGCATATTCTACTAAGTCTTTGGTTCCAAACCGAGTTTACGCTTCGTTACGCAGAGTAGCGTAACAAGCTTCAAGAAAAGCAAAGTCAGTCAAAGGAAGCGCGGCAGATTGATCTCTTCTTTTTTGCAGATTGGTCGCTCTACGCTCATTACGCTATGCAGCGTTGACAAGCGTAATTTATTGTAAAGTTGATCATTTTTACGCTCTATTACGCTTCCCGGCGTGAATGAGCATAAAACAGCTTGAATCAACTACTTACATGCTTTATTGCGCTCCGCCATGCAATGAAGCGTAAACAAGTGTAATGTAGCATAAAACTGGTTAAAGTAGTACCAGATATGCATCTTCTATCCATATGCACAATACGCTGATGAGCGTATTGTGTGTAATCACGGAGTAGCTTTAGCGGAAGTGGTCGACAACGTACTTTGCTCCCCTTCCCAAAATGTGACGCGACGTAGCCAATTTCAACATAAAGTTTACCAAGTCCACGGTATTTTGAATGTTTGGGACACGTGTCATCAGGCCCATGCTTTCTCCATATGTTGTCGAAATTATAAATACTCTAGTTGGCAAAGAAACAAAGGATCAGGCATCTTTAACTCTTGGCAGCATCATCTTTTAGCAGAGACAGAAGACATTTTGCTTGAGCATTGGCAGCAGGAGTGATCAGTGCTTTGGTGAAAACACAGCTCTCTCTATTGGCTATCATAGGCAGTTTTGAGCAGACACTACCCAAGGCAAAAGGAGGAGATCAAAGATCGAAAGATCATCTGTTGCGGTTTGCAAGTTTTATTGATCAGAAACAATTGATCGATAGACGTCAGAGCTTGACCTTCCTTGCATCCCATCTCTAGCTTACGAGGTAGATCGAACTCCATTCTGTACTCCTTGTTGAACAGTTTTCTTGTTATTTTGTGTATGCTTCGCACAAGATAAGTGGAGCTTTTCCATTGGAAATTTGTATACAATATACCCAGTTTTTGGGTCAAAGTATAGATCTTGTAATTGCGCATTTCTCTTAAATCCGATCCTTCTTGTCGTGTTGACGTTGTTGTTATCTACATTGTTTTCTTCTCCTTTGGCGATTCATCGAATCAGATTGTTCCATGGAATATCTACAATATTCATCGATTTACTGATTGAGTAAGTTCCTGTCTGATCGAGAAGACTGTTTAGGGCACTGTGGATTCGTTTTCTCCAGCATGGCCCTCACACGGATCCATGGTTAAGACTATGTACACGGATTTTGTTTGGTATTTTCCAGCTACCGACATTTTCCATCGTTACAATATAGGTAGATGTTTACAATTTTCTTTCATGAAAGAATATTTTTCCATTTGATTGCCCACAACATGGATTAAAAAACTTGTATAAATTTTTATTTAAGTGTACTATTGACCTTGATAGATGTGCATAATAGCAATAAAATCAAGATTTTTTTTCTCTATTACAATACTTGGATTAGTACTATAATTTATTTTCTTGCACTTTACTCTTAATGGTTATTTACTTTTTCATGCTATTAATTAAGTATTTTATTATTCCACACTTAAACATACATGCATGAGCATGCCCACTTCAAGCATAGCATACTAGTGTTTGGTAATCCCAATGGCAAACACTTGGTATGCTTAGATGTGAACACTTGGCAACCCAACAACTTTAGTAAATGTTCTAGATATGTACAAAATGTAGGAAACAAACGCTCTATTCTAGGCTAGTTTAGATTATTTTTCTACACTTAGATTAACTAGCTTAATATTTTAATCTTTTGAATATTATTATAATACTAAACAATCATCATGTTTCTCAATCACACTTAACCATACAAAGTGAATCAAAATAAGTATGATTGGAAAGATAACCATCAACGATCCCATATGTAGATATCTAAGGCATCTTGTTATCTAGTCCATAGAATTCAATTGGATTGTTTGTGAGTGCTTGTGATTTGAATGGTTGAGTGTAGGGTCTACTCTACCACTCATCATTGGCACCATTATTCGGGATTTGTACTAGTGTTTTAGATAGCTAAAATCATATATGGATCATTGTAGCTCCATTATAATGTATCATACAAAAATAATAATATTTTATTCAAGACACACTTAAATAACTAAAAATATATCTTCTTCTCATAGGGCTAATTCCTTGTAAATAACTCCACAAGATCATGTAACAGGACAAGGAGAAATGCAGATGATGTACCTTAATAGATCAAAGTTATTTATACACATCCAAATCCTTATTATTTGAATTTCACCTTCATCCTTCACCAGGATGAATAGTTACGATGGAGAAAGCTAGAGGACAACATAGTATTACCACTTGATTATGCAATCCCATCAATGCTCATTTGATCTTTGTGGAAGTTGGAGCTTGAATTGGCAATCTCGAATTATAAGGTGATTGATCACATATCCAAGGACTATCAACCAATGTAGGCCCAACTTCGAAATGCAAATTCATGGAGGCTCTTCATGAAGCTTCCAATGAAAAAGGGACAAATCTAACTACCATCTTAGTTGAAAAAGAATGATGCTAATTACCAATTAGGTAGATCTTAATGCAAAGGTTCTCCTCCCTTGGGTGGAGATGAAGCAACTCATCAATGATTACATTCAACGTTGGCAAGTCAACAAGACAAGGAGAGAGCTAGATGTAGAACTAAGAAAAATTCAAGGCTAAGGTCTCATAACCAACAATTAAGAGAAAGACAAAGGGACCAAAGAAGTAGAGCAATTCAACATAACTCTCCTAGCTTTCCTTCCTCACTCCATCTTTATAATCAAGCTCTAATAAGAATGAACATAATCATAATCAAAGGGAAAATGATTGTAGACAAGGAGAAGATGATAGATGGCCCCATCATAGAGATGGAAGGAGAGAACATAGGCAAGAACAAGAAGAGGGAAAACACCATTAGGAAAGAAGGCATAGTAGGAAAAACCATAGACAAAATGGCCATAAGAGGGATCATGAAGGACATGTTGTATATGATGAACCATTACTTTATATAAGAATTATGATCAACATGTGAGAGGTAGTTTATATTCCCACCAAACAACTAGACATGAATAGTATCCCTAAGTTTGAAGGAGGCTACAATAATAATCCTTAACATCACTTACAAGCCTTCTATGATGCTTGTGCCTTGTAAAACATTGAAAATGATTCGCAAAACCTAAAGCTCTTCCATAGAACACTCATCAAAAAACCTAAAATTTGGTATCAATCCTTGAAACTAGAATCCATTAGGAGATGGAGTATGATGTTGGAGTTATTCAATGACAAGTATGAAATGTACTCCCAAGTTTCTAATTTCAGAAAGTAGATTCAAGGGTAGAGATAAGGAAATCACGAATCCCTTAATGAAGCATAGCATAAGTACCATTCTCTACTTCATAGATGTCTACACCATGACTTCTCTCAAAGGAAATAGTTATGTCATGTCATAGATGGAATTTGAAATTAAAGTAAAGAAACTCTTGGGATCTACAACAAAGAAAGACTATCATAGATGAAAGGTTACTAGATCCAAAGGCTTATTGACCAAGTAGCAAAGGAAGAAGTGAAGATAAAAAAAGAAAAAGTGTAGAGAAGTACAACAAAGGGCCCTCCATTTTCAAAAAGAAGATTTATCTCTATGAACTAAATTAACGAGAATTAATAGAGGAGGTTGTACAAAGAAAGAACTTATTGATCCAAAAATTTGTTACTAAGGTATTAGCCAAGGTTGACAAGATGTGAGCCTTCATCGATGAAAAGTTTCAAATTTCATGAAAGATTGTAGAGGAAAAGGTAGAATTGGGAAGGATCAAAGACAAAAATGAGAGAAAAAAATAAGACACAGGAAAAGACTAGTATCATTAGAAGGGAAAAGCTGTGACAGTTGAAGAAGTTGCAAATTCTGGATTGAATTATGATGACTATGATATTTGCTATTACAAATACTCAAAGGGCTATTGTTCAATGATGTCATACTTACAGAGGTCTAGGGTTTATGCCTTGAATCAAAATTTTGTTAAAAGATAAGAACCTATAAGGTTACCTTATCCTCAAGGTGACTAAATGTAGCCATTCCATCAATAATAATACTATCTAAGTGTAATGTCACCTTAACCTTAATACTACTACCAATAGTGGCATAACCCATATTCATGGTGGATGTCATCACCAAGGCAACAATATTCCTACAAATAGCTATACTTGTATGGATACTATGTCCAACAAATTGTGTTTCATAGGAGCTCCATCACCCATGCATTTGACCATTATTATCATCCTCTAAAGTACCATAGACCTACCACTTCACAAGCTAAATATTTTTCCGCATATACTCCTTACTAATCATATCATCCAGCTCATGTATTCTCACCCTTACCACTTACACCACTAATGCAAGGTGAGATACCTTTACAACCTCAATAATAGAATGTCACCCAAGCCATAAATTTACAAGTAGAAGATAATTTAAGTGGTTTAGAGTGAAAACTTTGAAAAAGGCCATTCTTTAGGCTAAATAGTCCACCAAGATAATCACAAGCATCCATGGTTATGGGATCCACTCAAATCATTCTTGAAATATCCAACAAGATACCTTCAAACTAAATATCCTTGAATGTATAAACTATGATTCTAACACATGTAGTAACTGATTGAATAAAGGTAGGAAATCTTATTAGAAGAATAAGTGATCCAAGAAGTCCCTTGATTTATTTGTAGATTTTAGGAGATAAACTATGTAAAGCTTTTCTAGAATAAGATTCTAGGGTCAATATGATTTTACAAGAAATATATAAGGCATGAAACCTGCCTCCACTTAAAAAATGCAATATTAAGTTAGAGATTATGATTAGTCCATTGCTATTCCCTTATGATTGGTGGAGGACATTGTGATTGCCATTAGTGGTTGGTCATGTCCAATGGATTTCCTAGTCATCCATGTTGATAATTGCAAAGGAGAATTTTCCATATTTATGGGAAGAGCTTAACTATGCATCATCAATGACAAAATAGGGATTGGAGACCTCTCCTTAGAAATTTCTAAGGAGAATAAATTTGGCAAGATTGAGAAAAAGAAATTTCTAAGAATTATGTATAATGACATAGGATGTAATTGCAAGAGAAAACTATGGATCATTACAAGCAAAATAATCACAACATGCAAATTGTGTGCCAAACCAATTAACATTCAATGTTACCTATATGCAATGACAAAAAAATAAGAAGACACCAAGTGGTTGACATCATGATGATTCCAGTTCAATGATATGCATGGAATCAACAAAAATCCTCACAATCACATACATTAATAGGATGGATGAAATGGAGTAGATCACACACTAGCTCTTAGACACAAAATTTAGAAGAGAAGTTAAAGCATATTGGGGAGAGTTGGAAATTCTAGAAAGCTCTAAACTAGAATCCTTGAAACTAAAAACATTATTGAAATCTTTACAATACATGTTCCTTAACAATGGCAAACTGGTAATTATAAATGCCCAACTCATAAAGGAACAAAATAATAAGTTTCTAAAAGTAGTAAACAAGTAGAAAATAGTCTTTTCTTAGTCATATGATGCAATTACAAGAATTAATCCATGTATATGGAAGCACAAAATCACAAAGGAGGTTAAATCCCAAACTAAAATAAGTTGTTAATAAGGAGATGGAAAAACTCTTAAAAGTAAGATTTATCAACCCTATGATAAACAATGAGTGGATGAGCTTACTTGTCATTTCTTCAAAGAAAGGTGGGAAATCAAGTATCTTCATCAATTTCAAGTTAATGAATATGAATACTTCTAAAGATTATTTTTCATTACCATTTATGGATTAGATATTGGACACCATTGTAGGGCACAAGTATTATAATTTGTTGGATGGTTACAATATTTATAATCAAATTCAAATAGCTTCACAAGACCAAGCCAAAACAACATTCATAGGTTCCTTATAGACCTTTACACATAGGAAGATGCCCTTTGACCTATGTAATGTGATTTTTACCTTTGAATGTTTTGTCCTTAGCATCTTTTAGTAACAGACTAATAGTAGTGTAGAGGTCTTCATAGATGAATTTTTCACCTATGGAATAGATTTTGAACAAGCATTGGACCATCGTTAGAAGGTTTTAAAGTGATGCATGAAAAATAACCTAAAGCAGAATTAGCAGAAAAGCCATTTAATGGTCTAAAAGGGCATTATCTTGGGGTATTGAATTTTAGAGAAAGAAATGAAGGTAAAACCATAGTAGATAAGAGTGATCCAAGGAATTACATAACAACCATAGACTATTAAAATGTTAGATCCTTTCTTGGACACACTAGTTACTATGGGAGATTTATTAAGAACTTTTCCAAGATTACCAAATTGTTAGTAGAATTGAAAAAGAAGGATGTGTCATTCAAATGGATCAAGAAATGTAAGTATGCATTCCAACTCTTAAAGTATTCTTTAGGCACTAGATTGGTCCAAACCATTCCACATCATGATGGATGCATCCAACTTCTCTTTGACATTAGTGCTTATATAAATGGATGATAAAAACATCTATATTTCATCCACTATGCAAGTAGAAGAATTGTGGGTGTACAACTAAACTACATCATAATGGAGAAATAATTAATGATAGTGGTGTATGATCTTGAAAGATATAAGTATTATGTACTTAAATATCTAGTCTTTGTGCATACCAACCATACTGTCATCTACTTCTTGATGAACAAACTAGTAGTTAGCCCTCATATCATATGGTGACTAGTGATCTTGTAAGAGTTCAATTTCACATTAATGGATAGGAAAGAAACTAAGAATGTAGTTTCAAATCATTGATCTAAGTTAAGATGGGGCAACAAGGCAAGTGAGGAGTCTCTTTTTGATCAAGTCCCTGATGAATTGATCATGATGGATGCATGCAAGTTCTCTTTAGAAGTAGTGCTTACATAATTGGATAATAAAAACATCCATATTTCATCCACTATGCAAGAAGAAGCATTTTCGGTGCACAATTAAAGTACATCATAATGGAGAAAGAATTAATGGTAGTGTTGTATGCTCTCAAAAAAATTAAGTATTATGTGCTTGAATGATGAGCGGCGAGGTACCCCTACACCCGACCATACAAATCACTAAGGCGTTACACATGATCTGGTCAAATTTCATGGACCTATATTCATCTCATACACTAGTTCCTCTAGGATGTGAAATGACATTAAGAACATTCATTGTCTTCCCAACTACACTTGTGAGGATCAAGGGAATGGTGTAAGTGTAATTGAGGTATATGAATTTTTTTTGTTTTATATTTTATGGATGTAATTGCATACAACAAGAATCATGGTAGAGTAGATTAAAAACTAATGTATATTGTCTATCTAGCCTAATACAAGTAACTATCCCACTTTCCTAAATACATATAGCACTGCTAGGCTACCAAATGTTAAGTGTTGCTAGGTTGCCAAGTACTATATGAATGCTCGAAGTGGTCATGCTCATGTTCATTAACTACTAGAAATAAATTGCTTAAAAATTCATTAAAGTAAAGAAAAATAAAGTAAAATGCAATAAGGAAGACATTAAGCGATTCTCAGTGCTACAAGGATTGTCAAAAGAGTTCATTTTATTACCATCACACTGCTACACTCAAGTACATCAGTGCTCAAACAAAGAACCGTACACACTATAGACTCCTTCTGTGGGCACTCAGACAATATTCAAACTCAAGGAAGAAGAAATAGCAAGAGCTTTGCTACCTTGCTTGAAAACTAAAAACTAACTAACAATTAATTTTTTAAAACTAGAGCCCAAGTGTAGTATTTATAAAATTAGGATATATACCTCAACATCGGGCATCTAATGTCGAATCTAGGCATCATCATGGCCCTGACGTCGCATACCTGACATTGTAGCTAACACAAATGGCAATTCATCATTGAATATCTAGTTTTTATGCATACTAATCATGGTGTCATCTACTTATTAATGAACAAACTAGTTATTAGTCCCTGTATCATATGGTAACTAGTGATCTTGTAAGAGTTCAATTTCATAATGATGGATAGGAAAGAAACCAGGAATCTAGTTGTTGGTCATCTATCTAATTTAAGATGGGGCAACAAGACTAATGAAGAATCTCTTTTTGATCAATTTCCTGATGAACTACTTTTTGCTAACATAACTATGACCATGACCTAAGGAGTCATAACATGGTATATAAATTTCCTCCTATATTTACTCACCTAAGAAACTCCTATTGAATAGGATTAGAGGAAAAAATAACAATTTCTCCACTAGGTCAAATAGTGCATGGAGATAAAGGGAAACCTCTATAAAGTCTACATTGATGACCTGGTATGATGGTGCATACTAGATAATTATTAATCAAGAGCTCTTCCAGATGCTCATAAGGGTCTTTGTGGGAACCACTATGTTGGAATAAAAATGATCATAAAATTCCTAATGGTAAGATACTTTTGGCCAATGATCTTTAGGGATGCCCATTACTTTCTTCACTCTCATGCATGCTATCAAAAAATGGAGGAATGACCACCAATATGGAAGAGTCCTAATAGTGGATTTAGCCACTAGAGCCTTTTGACTTATGGGAAATGAACTTCATGGTTTCCATCTCTCTCATGTCCAATGGAAAGTGCTACATCATTATTGTTGTAGAATATTATACAAAATGAGCAAATATTGGAGCCATAATAGATTGGACTTTCACAACTATATCCTAATTCTTTCAACAATAGGTGGAAAATAGGTTTGGTGTATCTTAGGCACTAATTTGTAATAATGGAACTCATTTTATGGGTGTCATGTTCACAAAATTGATGAGATGCTTGGAGGAAGAATAGAAACTTATAAAACCCTATTATTCCCAAGGCAATGACCAAGCTGAGATAACAAATAGAGAGATTACGTGAATCCTAATGAAGACTATTAGTAGATATAGGAAAGACTAGTGCACTAAACTAAATAGTTCCTTAGGGCTTATCTCTCTACAACTTCCTATAAGCTACTTTCCCTATGTACTAGTATATGATAAGTTGCCCAAACTTTCTATCCAAACCAAACTTTGTACACTAAATACCTTATATGATCTTGACATTAATATTAACCTAGCACAAGAAGAAAGACTAATAATCCTTAATGTACAAGATGAAAAAAAAGAGTAACCCTCAGGACAAATGAAGTCTATTATGCATATACTAAATAATGTCACAATGCTTAAATATGCAAAGTTGACTTTCAACTAGAAGATAAGGTTTCCTACTAGAACCTCACACATGTACTGCAATGAACAAAATTTCAAATATTATGGAAAGGACCTTTCTCCATTCCACTTTTCATTTAGGAATCATGAAGATTTACCACCCTCATTACCCAAATAGGTTAGCCTTGGTTAGTATGAAACAAGTAAAATCCTTCAAGTACTTTCAAGTACTCAAGGAACATAATGATGCCTTGATCGAAGGCCAGGCCTAATCTAGTTTATGTATCTCCTCCTTCCAATTTCGTTGTAAGGGAGATATCCATCTAACCTAACACCTTGTGAGGACACATTTTCATCTTNTTTTTTTTTTTTTTTTTTTTTTTTTTTTTTTTTGCACTTTTCTTTATATTTTTCATGTTCTTCATATGTTTTTCATTTCTTAAACTTTTTTTCATTTCTATTAACATTTCTATTTTTTATTCATTTATATTTCTAATTCTTTTACTTACAATTGTTGTTTTCATTAAATAAAAATTATCATATGTATGCATGACCAACATGAATATTTGTATAGTGTCCTATGCCATGATTGGGAAAGAAATTGTATAAAGTTGTGAGACCATGCCATCCATCCCTCCACTTTTTATAAATAAGAGGTCTTCACTAGGAAAATAGTATGGTTCTTTTAACATCAAAACTAAAATTACCTCATGATTCTTATACTTTGATGAAAGGGGCAATGATCAAGAAGAAATGAAAAGGATATGGCATCAAGGAAATTTGCTAATTCCTTGCACTTCATCTATGCATCTTACTACTCCATGTGCTATATAATTACTCATTTTTAATTTTGATGGAAGCATGTTCTTGAATTAGCATTGCCTTGCCATGTCATTAGAAAGGCAATTTACCCATGTCTAAACATAGTCCTATTGTAAGAAAAACACAAGTTACTCATTAATTAATTTGCAAAATAAAATGAATTCCTAGGATACCACTAAAAAGACATGTTATCTATGCCTGAATGAAGGATACTTCCAAGGATCCCATAGGTTTCTTGGACAAGTCCCATTATGTGACTAGAAAGACATGTTACCCATGTTTGAAGATATTTCTCTAACCAATAGCCAAGTTTCATAAAAAATTATTCATTATTCTCTTTTGTTGAATAGTGATATTTTTCTATGATTATGGTGTTCCTATGGTTGTAAGTTTGAGACTATGTAATGCAATGTCATTGGTTAAAATATAGACTTGGTATGAAATATGGAATAATAAGTATGATGATCATTTTAATCATAGTTGACACAAGAATCTATTGTGAACATGGTAACATATCTCACATCTTCTTTTTGTAGTTCCTTGTTTTTCCATTATCTAGCTCACTACTACATGTAATTTGTTGACTAATTAATTTGTGTTAGTATAGTGCGAGATTCCAAAGACAATTGTTGTGTGGATGTGGCATATAGACTAGATCAATATTCAATTTCCACTGTGCCTGCAAACACCTTGTGGGATGGTTATATAAGGAAATTAAGGGCATAAGCCTACTTTGTGAAGGACCCACTTGTATAACTTTTAGACATCTATTCTACACCACCTTCACATGTTGAAATCATTGAGTTGCAATTCCAAGTTGAAAGCATCCCTTATTTTTCAACCATCTTCTCATGCATTGCATCAAAGTATCAAATCACTAGTCTTAGGATTATGACTTCTCAACCTTCTTAAACCTCTACTAGGACATCACTAATATTGTCCTTACCTTTAGATCCTCTTTTTAACTCTCATTTTACCTTTGAATTATTTCAAACTTCGCAAAAATTGGCTAGGAATTAAAGGAAAAATTTTATCAATTAGCTACATTAATGCATCCCTGTTGACATGGTCTAATGCATTAATGTAGTAATAAAGAGTATATATATGCAGAACTATTAGTCAAATTTTTATCATTTTTATTTAGAAACATTGGAAGTTTTAGCATTTTTCTAAGCCAAGAGCCTTCTAAGAGTAATAGCTTACCCTTATTCAATTCAACTTATTTTTTATTCTATGAGCTCTTGAAGTTGAGCTCTACATCATGGGGACCACTTAATGACAAATTTTCAACACTCTCTAACATCCCATAATTCAAAATAAAAGGTAGTTAAAGCATAACTAAGGCTTAAAAATAGCAATAATTAATTAAAAATTTAAAAGTAAATGCATAGATACCTTAAGACTTCAAATTATAAAAATTGCAATCACTTAAGAGAATTAAGGCCATATTTTTTTGAAACCAAACTAACTAATAGATGATTGAAGGCTACTTATGCATATGGCCATGTAACTAAGGCTAGTCAATAATCTTCCATGTGATTGTAGATGGCTCCAAAGTGAGGTCATCAAGTGGGTGAACGTTCATAGTTGAGGAAGAAGCATCTAATGTGAGGAAAAGGATAGCAACAATGATAACAAAAGCAAGCAAAATAAGCAACAAATGAAACCCATGTAACTAGACTACTAAGGGAAGAACCTGAAGTGGAATTTGTTTGACAAACTTTCACTACAAAGACAAGAAAATCTACACAAGATGAAGTCTCTAGATCCATGATAAACCTTGAAGTCACCCTCATGAAGGCATGCCTAGAGAAGATCCATAACAAAGAAGTCTAAAGCACGGCCCTTCAAGAACTAAACTTTGAATAATTCCTAGAATCTATGCCTAAGGAGGTCTAGACGTAGATGTAGGTGTTTCCACTTTGGCCCACCATTTCCACTAGTAGAAAATGGTACCTTAGTGAGATCTATCTCTTTTGGAACAATTTCCAAGGAGATGCCATCATAAAAATCATGGAGAATCACCATCTCATACTCTGTGAAGGCCATAATAGAGGCCTTAGGATTTTCCACTGAAGGGGAAAAGTTGGTAGAGGTGTCAATACAAGAAAATGTAGAAGTGAAGGTAGAATGGACTTAGAAATGCTATGGAGTGGACCATAAGGAGTACATTTCTTAACTAAAGAATAAAGGATCTACTTCAAGATTTTGGCCTACAGCATAAACCCAATGACACATCATCATCATCATCCTAGCCTTGTACTCACAAAATGAGGTCAACTACATAAGTTTTTCTTGCCATTCACCTCTATGAAGAGCTAGAAATTTATTTATTTGTAGTTTTTTCAAATCATATTTGATCATTTTTCCCATGTCTTATTTGGTCTTCCTTTTGGTGGCTTTCCTAGAATAGCAATTTAGTAACTTTTATTTATAGGTTCATTATCTAATCTTCTTTGCACCTGTTCAAATCATCTAAACTGTCATTCTTGTAGCTGATCTAAAATAGAAGCTATTTCAAGTTTTTCTCTAATGTCTGTATTATGTAGTTTATCTCTTCTAGTAACATTCAATATTCATTGAAGCATTCACATTTTTTTTGCACTCATTTGTTATTCATGCCTCTTTTTTACTTCCCAACATTTAGTACCATATAAGATATTAGGCCCTATTGCTATCTTATAAAATTTTCCCTTCAATTTTATTGGTATTATTTTATCACATAGAACACCACTAGCTCATCCTTATTTTGACTATCATAAATTCAACAGTATGGCTAACCAAAATCACATCCTTCTTTGCTCAAGCATTTGTGGCTCTAAGTGAAAATTTTTCTATCAAGTTGTCCTAGTTAATCTTCCTTGAGATCAAGAAGAGGCTTAAGGAGAATGTGAAGGGTAGGAAGATATTTCCTTTCTTGTGCCTCATCAGGAAATTATGCAAAATGGAAGGAATAGATCATTATGAAAATGATGTGTTTAGCAAGGCTTCTACTGCATCATTGTAGGAGATGATGAAGGAGAAGATGCCTTCTAAATTTCAAGAGAAATAAGCGCCACCACCATCACTACTCTAAGTAATAATAGGAGCTAAAGAGTTCCTAAGGAAACTTAGGGAGCAATGATAGCAATAAGCATATGGTGGTGGTGAGCTATTCATATATTTCCTATTCATGATCTATCTAAACAAGGTTGCAAGAACCATTAGCCAGCCATTGGATCATCTAGGAAACATATTCTTATCATAACATGTCTAGGCCACTGTTTGTACCAACCTTCCCAGAGGAAAAGTTGTAGTATCCCTACCTTCTGAGCAATTTTTTGACATCTTGGGAAATGTCATAACCTTCTTTAGGATCTTGGAAGAAGGAGAAGATACTACTATCTTAGTTATGTCACACGAGAACAAGGGAGATAGTAGGTGAGGTGGCTGCAAATCAAGTAGATGAGGTTATAAGGATTCTTGTGGTACCAATGCCTGACATTGTTACCATGGTAGATATTCAAGTGTCTGTAGGAATTAGAAGTAGGAGGATGACCATAACTTAGCAAGAGTAAGTACTAGAATGATTGGTGGAAGCTAAGTAACTAATTTTGAAGATATTCAATATTCTAGAAGATAGTTTAGCCATCTAATTTGAATTTTTGGGAACAAGGGACAAGCTCCTAATTAAAGAAGCACAACTCTAGGAGCCTACCACCATTAATCAACAATTAGTAGCCAAAGTTATTGAACTTAGAGTTCTCTTAGCATAGCTAGCTATATTCCAACTTAAGATGACAAGGGATGAGACTTTTTAAAAGCTTTAAGTTGATGAAGCAAGATTGAGAAAGAAAAAAAAAAGGATCATCTAGGATGTAACATTATCATATGAAATGCTATAGAATACTATTAGGAGTAGGAATAAATCAGAATGTTAGGAGGTTGACCATAGAAATTAGAAATTAGGGAAGCAAATAGAAAATAGAAAATCATTTATTCCTTTTGCTTCACTATCTTAAGAAGTAGGAAAAACTTATCATGGTAAATCAGAATGTTAGGAGATTGACCATAGAAAATAGAAATTCATAAATGGAGAAGGTGCATACCATTTACTAAAAGTCAGCCATTGAGATTATTTCCTGGAATAATGAGACTCTTAAATACAAAAAAGTGAAAATTCACTATAGAAACTAGTTGACTTGCTCAAAGACGTTAACAAGAAGGAAATTTGATTGGTAAAGACAAAAGGAATGATGCTCTTCAACATCTTCAATAATGTGGCAATGTATGACATCTCATTTTAATGGGTTGAATGCATATAATCAAGTAGAGATCTACATGAAGAAGCTCCAAATCAAGTTAATGAAAAAATACATAAAGCTGGCCAACCTTCATTATACAAACTTAAAAATTATGGAGATTAGAGTTGGAAAAACAAGTAGCTAACTCCTACCTCTTGAATGAGGTATAGTTCAAGGTCCACAAGAAGACCAAGTAAAATCTTGAAGTAGCTAATGCGAAGGTTGAGGCTCTTAGGTTTAAATTTGAAGATTAGTGAGTGATCACAGAGAACTTAATGAAGAGAATGAAAAACCATCAAGAGCTGCACAACATTATGTGAGTGTTCAATGAGCAATTTGCAGCCTAGTTTTTCAATGCCAAAGAATTATTTTCTATTTTTCTTTGCCCATGGAATGTACCCACACTAATGAATCTAGGAATGTTTCTTGGAATATCAATAATCCCAAGAGTAAGGAAGAGAAGATGAAAGCATTGTTGGATGCCTTCTAAATGTTAGAAGTAATAGTAGGATAGCCAAGGCCACTAGTAGAACCAAGGTAGGGGGAGTGACCATCAAAGTTGTAAGAGCCACCTCCTCCTAGCACTACTTAGAGCATCTACCTTGGCCTATTTCTTTGTACATAATGACCAGTCCAATTTTTAATTTTTTTTTTTTGGTGAAGTATCCAATTTTGTCAAACCTCATTGTAAGTAATCAAATAATTTTGTTGTAACATGGCACTCAAGTTCAAGTTAGTTTGTCAATTAATAAATTAGTTTCATACTTCCATAGATTTTGTAAGTAACTTAGTTCCACTTTTCTTAACTTGAGAAAAAAATTTTAGTTAGTTGTGGGAGTATGATGAAACGTAAGTCAATTAGCTACATCGACGAGTATAAGTTGATGCACTTCATCAACGCATATATATCGATGCATCCTATGTTGCGTTAACACTATCTTGTCTTTTTCCTATATAAATGCATATACCCATTGCATTTATAGCACATTTCAATCATTATGTAGGCAAAATCTTATAGCTTTCTTCCATGAAAATTAGAATATTTTTCCCTCTAAGTACCTGCAACATGGAGTAAGCAGGTTGTACATAGTTTATTCAAGTGCACTATGTACTGGGACACATGTGCATGATGATAATAAAATCAAGATTTTTTTCCTTCATTGCAATACTTGGATTAGCACTATGATTTACTTTTTGCACTCTACTCTTAATGTTCATTTACTTTCCCATGATATTAGTTAAGTATTTATTATTCTACACTCATATATACATGCATAAGCATGACCACTTCGAGCATAACATACTAGCATTTGGTAATCCTAACAATGAACACTTTGTACACTCAAATGCAATCCATCAACATTTGTACATGTTCATGATGTTTACAAAAAGTAGGAAATAGATGCCCTATGTTGGGCTAGTTTAGATTAGTTTTCCACACTTAGGTTAACTAGCTTAATATTTTAATATTTTAAATATTATACTAATAATAAACAACCATTAGGTAACTCAATCATACTTAACCATATGAAGTGAACTAGCACAAGTGTGATTGGGAAGACAAGAATCAATGATTATATGTTTAGGTATCTAAGGCATCTTGCTAGGTAGTCCACAGAATTCCACTAGATTGTACATGGACACTTGTGCTTTACATGGTTACGTGTAGGGTCTACTCTATTGCTCATTTTGTATTTTGTATTGTTTGATTCTTTGCTCAAAAAAGATTGTATGTAGTTAAAGCAAGTCTCTAACTAGACCAATGTTAACTACGGATATTGAAAATATCTCTTTCAAAAAGTCCTTAGACCTCCCTTTTATGTTCTCAAGCTTTATCTATGTTAGTGCTCCTTTACCATTGTACTAAGAGTTTTTCTTACTTACATTTAATATATTTTAATTGTAGGTTCAACGGCCCCTCTTAAAATTGAAATTAAAGTATTTATTTTAAAAAAATCCATATAATGAAAACTAAAGTGTGCTCCTCGAAGCCATCATTGAAGGTATTACACTAAAATAATTAATATAAATCGGAAACACGGTTGAATAGCCATTGTTGCATGGTTTAAGACATAGTCTAGCACAAAATGTTTTTCTGGCCTTCCGCGTGTTGTGACATCTAGCTTAGGGAAGACGGATGCCGAATACGACAAAAATTGCTGCAAATTGAGGTTCCGAAATGAACGCTTCCCTGTAAAAGGAATTCCTCCTATTTTGTTTGATTCATGATTTCTCTCTGCAACTTATTTTGGTTGATGGGCATTAGACAAAACGTTGCTAAACATTTAAAATTTTCCAGTGATGAAATCTGTGCGGCCCAGATGTTGAAGCAGATATTGGATGTTTGAGGCAGATATTGAATGCAGTAAATATTGAATGTGAGAGGTCACCATTCATGTCATGTACGATCAAAGTTGAATCAATGCACGATACAAAACTTGCTTTTTTGTTCTTTTGCTTTTTTTGTATTTTTGCAAGAGCCTGGGTGCAGTTAGTCCAAAGAGAAGTTCTCATTTGAAGACCATTTGCAGACCAATCCCGGGAAATCTCTTGAAGGATGAGCATTAAGCCTCTGCCTGATGACCCTTGTATTCTTACAGGACATTTGGAATCATATTAGATTCCACTGAAGCCCTCGTTTTGTTGTGAACCAGGAACGTGATTTGCCAAGATATTTGTGGGTTGGAAGTTGTTAACATCAACATTGAAAATGGTTGAGATGTGGGAGTCATGTTTGGCAGTGAAATGCCAAATTAGCTTCTTGTGCATGAATGAGAAGCATCATCATTTTCTGTGAGTCGAAAGCAATGATCTCAGCCGATGTAACCCCGCATTTTGTGGTCCAAAGTCTTTGACATGACTCCGATGAACTGGAATCAAACTGGATTTCTCCTTCACTCTATGATTGCATATATTTCTCTGCAAATTTCAGTACAATTAATGAGATTCAGAAGACAAAAGCCTGTGGCTGTGATGCATTATTGTAGAAAAATTCAGAGAAGAAAGGTCCTGGTCTCTTCTTGTCAGCAGGAAAACAGAGAGTACCATAATGGAGGCAAGAATTGGCTGCCATTATTGTTTGGTATCTTGTCTCAGCTCCGAATTCATGAATCTGGTCTGGTTTGGCAACCTGTGATGAATTAGTGTGGCCAATGTCATGGCGTATTTGTTAATGGATGCTTCTGTTGTTTGTTTCGTCAAAGTCTATGGAACTTGTGCATACCAGATCAGGTTGGATCATTCCTGTCAAATACAGATACAGTTCGTTTGCCTGCAAATTGCAACAAAAAAGCTGTTTTGAAAACAACAGTTCTATGATTGGGGATTTCAGATCGACCTTTGTTTAAGGATTTATGGTGAGAAACTGGCTTTTCCTGGCTGGACACATCTGTCTTTCTAATGATGTAATGAACATTGCTTTGTCCATACGTTAGTTCAAACTGTTCACATAACCGCACTACTTATCCAACGTGAATTTTGGTTGGTTGTTTTAGATGGTGTTTCTTTTCTGACTTACTTGAAACGTCACTATCTGTTAATCTTTAGTCCTGCTCATTGCTAAATACTTTCTATGTAAGACAAGGTTCATGCAACCACTGCATCACCAGCCACCCAAAATCAAAGCTGCACACATCAAATGATGTATTCAACGTTGATTTCTCTGTAAGTTCGATCAAAGTTCAAACTGCCTAGAACCAGTGGCAAGAAAGTGGCTCTTCCTACTGGACAGAAGATATGTCTTTCAAATGATGTAATGAACATTGCTTCGTCTAAGTTCATTCAAAGTTCAAACTGTTCACATACACATACTACTTATTCAACCTGAAACTCATTACCATAAGAATACCTGATGCAATGAGCATTACTTTGTCTATAAAGTTCAAAGTTCAAACTGTTCATGTAACCCTCTACTTATTCAACCTGAAATTCAGCAAACTATAAGGATACTGCATAGAATTAACATTGCTTTGATTGTAAGTTTGGTGAGTACCTTATGTAATGAACACTACCCATATAAATTCAACCTTGTTCACATGATGTAATGAACATTGTCCTCATAACGACACTACTTATTTAATATGAAAATTTAGGAAACCATTAGGAAACATGTAGTGAATATTGCTTGGCCCATAGGGTGCATGTTGTTCTTTGTCAACATTACTTTGTCTGCAAGATACATGATGTAATGAAGATTGTTCACTTCACCATACTACTTATTTAAAGTGAAATTCACCAATACTATAAGGGTACATATTGTAAGGAGTATTGCTTTATCCATAGCATACATGGTGTTCTTTGTCAACATTACTTTGTGCATAGGTATGTAATATTTTTTTTTCAACATTGCTATGTTATAAATGATGCAACCATTGTACCAACTATGACCCAAAATAATAATAAAAATGTGAAAGTGTATAGGGTGTCATTTATATGAATGTTATTTATTACCTTTAGAAGCAAAAGCATTATCCTAATTCATTGTATACACTCTTAGTTTCTATATTTTAAGGTAAACCAATTTATCTAAAGTAATTCTTGAGGATATATGAGATTGCGGTTTGTATTTTCAGGAAATGCAACAGTTGAAAAAAATAGAATATTTCTTGGAAGGAAGTATAGTAAAATCCTAACCATATTCACTAGTTAGTTAAGTAGAAAAATGTAGAAGCTCAATATCTCTTAACTACTATTCTAATAAAGTATCAAAGTCTACTTAGTAAGATTCAGTTAAGATTGTATCATCTTAGAATTAAAAGTGAATGATGGATTCAACTTCCCTCAGAAGAGTACACTTCTAGGTTATGCAAGTTAGAAGCACTTGAGGATGAGTTACATGTGTTTCTTTTCTATGTTGTAACTACCTAGAAAAATGGAATTTTTTAAGGAGGAAGTGCAATAAAGTCCTAAGAATATTCACCAGTCAGTTAAGTAGAAGGATGTAGAAGCTCAATATCTCTCAATTGCTATTTCAATCAAGTATCAAAGTACCTAAGTTCATATTATCTTAAAATTGAAAATGGATGATGGATTCAACTCTGCCAAGAAGAGTGCACCTATAGGTTATGTAGGTTAGAATCCCTAGAGGATGAGTTATATGTGTTTCTAATCTATGTTGTGCTACCAATTTAAGATAACATAATAATGTTGTGAAAAAAACTTATATGATTTGTTTTGGTTTCCTCCATTGGTACTTGCTAAATTTGTAGAGTCTATCTTTAATTTCTTATGAAAATATAGTATCTATCCAATAGATCCTATAGGTCTTTGGACATAATAAAGCTTTAGTTTCATACATTCCTTATGTCTTTCTTACCCATACTATGTGCAAACATGTCCAATTTCTATCATCAATTTTTTTCACTAATGTTACTAAATCTTGCTATCTTTACCATTGATACAAGTCAATAAGAGGGCTCTATTGATAGGCATGCGTTGACATAGCCTTGTTGACACATCCTTTGATGTGTTGACGCATATATGTTAATGCACTCTACTATTTTACCTATATAAATACACACATCATGTACATTTATGACATATTTGATTATTCTAGTAGTTAGACTCTAGCATTTTTCTTTTGTAAGACTTAGCCAAATTTTCTTCTAAGTTCCCACAGTGTAGATAGAATTAATTCAATAGAATTTTATTCAAATGCATGATGTTCCTAGATACTTTGGCATTTCAACAATAAAATCAAGATTAATTTCCTCCATTGCAGCATTTGAAATAGTTCTATTTTATTTCTAGCATCTTATTTCATTATGCATTTTACTTTTTAGGGCTTCAATAATTAATATTTTATTCTCTAATTACATAGGTATGACCACTCTAAACATAAAATACTAACATTTGGTAATCCTAGTAATGGATACTTAGTATGCCCAACAATAATCATTTGTTAACCTAAGAATATTAGTATAAATTTAGGATGCTTCATGCTTAGGCTAGTTAGATTACTATTAGTTTATTAATTAATTAGAAATTAATATTTTAATCATTCTATTACTTTAATACTTTTAGTTATAATAATAATAATAATAATAATAATACCTTATGCCTTAGTCATACTTAATTGTATTCATTGAGCCAACATAAGTGATGATTAAAAAGGTAACAACCTACAAAATCATGCCTAATTATCTAGGATATTTTTAGCTATATGTTCCATGAAACTCAATTGGATCGAACATGAATGCTTGTGATTTATATAGTTGGGCATAGGGGATACTCGTCACTCATCATTGGCATCATTGCTAGGCAATGCACTAAATGGTAAGTATTCTAGATCATTAAATCATACAAGGATCATTGTAGAAACATAATGAACCATTACAGGAAATTTAATAATATTTTATTTAGGGCACACTTGAGAACAAAGTGAAAGATATCATCTTCTTTTAGGGTTGATTCCCCACCTATAAATAATACTATAAGACCTCATGATAGATTAAAGAAAAACAAAAATGAAGTCCCCCAACAACTCAAAGTGGTCTACATGCATTTAGATTCATATTATTTGGACTTCACTTTCATCCTTTATCAAAATGAATAGTTGCGATGGAAAGAGCTAGAGGAAAACATTGTGTTGCCACTTAATTATGTCATTCCATCAATGTTCATGGAAAAATCAACAAAGTTGGGGCTTGAAGTTGTAGCCTCAAAGTACTAAGTGACAAATCACCTCTCTAACAATTATCAACCTATGTAGGCCTAACTCAAAAAAGACAAAATCATGAAGGCCTACCATAAAGCCTCTAAGGGTAAAAGGATACTAATCACACTAATATCATGGTAAAAAAACAAGAACACTAAATATCCATTAGGTCAATCTCAATGTTAAGGTCCTCCTTCCTTCAATGAAGACAACATGATCCACCAATGGTTACATTCAATCTTAACAAGTAATTAAGGTAAGAAGAGAGTTGAACCTAGGATCAGGAGAACCTCAAGGCTAAGGTTTCCTAGTCATCAAGTAAGAGAATAACCAAGGGACCAGAGAAGAAGCACAAGCTAGCATAATTCTCCTAACTCTCAATCCTCATCACCTTCCTCATTTTCAAGCTATGATGAGGAAGAACATGACCATTATCAAAGAAGAAATGATCAAAAATAGGGTGGAGATCATAAAAGACCCCATCATAGAGATGGGGAAAGGAAACATAGACATGAATAGGAAGAGGAAGGATATCAACAAGAAAAATATGTAGTAGGACACACCATAGGAGACATAACCATAGCAGAGGTTGTGATGAAAGAGGTGCCTATAATGAACCAGTATTTTCAACAAGAAGCATGATCAAAATCCATGAGGCGGTCCACATCCCCATCACACATTAGAGAAATAGTTGAATCAAACGGCTTGATATAAATAGTATCCCTAAGTTTAAAGAAGGCTACAATGTTGATCTATAACACCATCTACAAGCCTTCCATGATGTTTGTGCTTTGTAGAACATTGAAAATGACTAGCATAAGCTTAAGTTATTTTCTTGGATACTCATAAAGAAAGCTAAAATTTGGTACTTGTCCTTGGAGCTGGAATCTATTCATAGATGAAGTACAATGCTAGAGCTATTCAATGATAACTACTAAATGTACTCCAGGGTATCCAACCTAAGGAAAAAAATTTAAGAGTGGAAAAATGATAATCATGAATCTCTTGATGCAGCCCTAGGAAGATATCAGTATTTGCTACACTAATGCCTAGGCCATGATTTCTCCCAATGAGAGCAATTCCATCACATTCTATATGTGCTCCAAAAAAAAACTAGGAAAATCCTTGGAGTCTATGTCCAATGGAGATTATTTGAAATGAGGATTTATGAAATCCAAAGGCTCATTGATCAAGAAACAAAGGAAGAATGAGAGTTAAAGGAAGGGGAAAGTACTGAGGAGTACAAGAGAGACGCATCCATCTGTAAAAGGAGGTCCATGTTTGTGAACTTGAAGAGGATGCACAATTAGAGAAGATCATAAAAAGAAATATCTTGCTACTAAAAAAATCCATTATTGAAATATTAGCCAAGTTAGACAAGAAGTGGGACTCTCTTGATGAGAAATTCCAAACATCACTAAAGATCTTGGAGGAGAAAACAAAACAAGGAAAATCCAAAGGATAAGGACAAAATGAAGGAAAAAGATACAAAATCTATTACCATTAAAAATTTAAATTTGCAAAAATAGAAGGAGTTGTAGATTCTAATCCAGATGATGAAGGATATGACATATGTCAATACAAACATTCAAAGGATTGATGTCTAATTTTATCACACTTGTAAGAGTCCAGGGTATATGCCTTAAACCCAAAATTTTCTAAAATAAAAGCACCCAGGAGGTTTCCTTATCCTCATGGAAACTACGAGCAATAGTTTCATCAATAATAATATTACCCAAGTAGAATTCTAGCCTAGCCTTAGGACTATTATCAATAGTGGCATAACCCATGGACATGGGGGATGTCACCAAAGGAAGTAATACCCTTAATAGTAGCCAAATGTCACTAAGTGGCTCTACTATCCACACATCTTCCCATCCTTACTATCCCCTTAAAATATTATATACCTACCACTCTTTGAGTTGTATTGTCCTTCACATCTACTCCTCACCACTCGTAGCACCATGCATCCCATGCCTCCACTCCCTTGCTAGTTGCACCATCAATGCAAGAAAAAATTCCTTTGTAACCTCAGTAACGGAAAGTCACAAAAGTAGTAAACTTACAAGTGGATGATAATCCAAGTGGTTCTAATCATAAACCTTGGAAGAGGTTATTTTTCAGCCTAATAGTCCACCCAAATCATCATAGGCATCTTTGGTTGCAAAAGCTTCTGAAATTGCTCAAAGGATGACTATCAAGTTGTCTTCAAACCAAGAACCTCAAAATATGCAAACTATCATGTTGACCCATGACATGAAAGACTAGATAAAACTAGGATATCTTCCAAAAAAAGAACTACTCTAGGAAACCCCATGATTTATTTATAGATTGCAAGAAATGACCCATGTAAGGCTCTGTTACATTTAATTTTTGGTATGAACTTAATCTCACATGATATGTATAATATCTAAAACCTTCTCCCACTTAAGAAATGTAATATTAGGTTAGAGATTATAGAAAAATCAATTACTATTTCATTGTGATTGGCAAAGGACATTGTAACTACCATTTGTGGATGATTGTATTTGATAGATTTCCTAGTAATCAATATGGACAATTGTAAGGGTGACTTTTCGATTGTTATGGGGAGGGCTTGGCTAAGTACCATTGATGCCAAGTTAGGAATTAGACTTTTTCTTAGAAATATCTAAATAAAATGAATTTGGAAAAATAGCGAAGAGGATGGTTCCATGCATTACATATAGTGACACAGGGTGCAATTACATACAAAAGATATGAATAATCAAAAGCATAAGCATTTAGACTTGCAAAACGTATGCTAAATTTACAAGTATCCAAAAGTTCCTATATGTAGAAATAACAATACAAGGAGGAATCTAGTGATTGACCACAAACAACAACACCAATTCTACAATGTACATGGAAACAGAAGAGATTCTCACAAGTGCTTATATTGACAAGATGGATAAAATGGAGTAAATCAGAAACCAAATCTCCAAATCAGAAAATAAAGGAAAGATCAAAAAAATATTGTGAAGAGTTGAAAGTTCTAGAAGCCTCTGAATATGAGGCCTTGAAACTTAAAACATTACCAAAGCCTTTAGAATATGTGTTTCTAAATAATGGAAAACCAGTAATCATTAATTCTTGACTCACTAAGGATAAAAAAAATAGGAGTTATTGAAAATAGTCAAAAATTGGCAAATAGCTTTGCCTAGTCATATGATGAAATAACTAGGATAGATCCATGCATATGATAGCATTAGATTTACCTAGATTCCATTATCAAGCCCTAAAGATAGCTACAAAGGTGATTGAATCCAAAACTAAAATAGATTATTAAATAGAAGGTAGAAATTTTCGTTAGGACTAAATTCATCTATCTTATTGTGGATAGCAAGCGGATGAGCCCAATTATTATCACACCAAAGAAAGGGAGGTAATGGAGGATCCACATAGATTTCATACTATTGAAAATGGTTCTGTTCAAAGATTAATTTTCCTTGTCATTTGTGGATCAAGTGTTGGATGCCATTATAGGGCATAAATATTATAGTGTAGTAGATGGGTATAGTGGCTATAATAAAATCCAAATCATCCTAGAAGACTAGACCAAAACAACCTTCATAAGTCATTGGTGAACTTCTGTATATATAAAGATTCTTTTTGGCCTATGTAATGCTCCTACAATCTTTCAATGCCTCATCCTTAGCATTTTTCAATAACAGATTGGTAGTGGTGTGGAAGTCTTTATTATAACTTCTCCACCTATGGTACCAATTTCAAATAAGCACTAGATTTTGAGAAAGTATTGAAATGATGTGTGAAAACTAAATTAAAGCTCAACTAGCAAAAGGGTCACTTGATGTTCTAGGAGGGTATTATCTTGGGGCATCAAATCTTATAAAAAGGAATTCAATTAGATCTTGAAAAGGTAAGGTTCATCCAAGGAATTACCAAAAAACCTTAAACAGTCAAGGATGAGAGATCGTTCCATAGGCATACTAGTTACTATAGATGCTTCACAAAGAATTTTTCCAAAAGTACCAAACCATTGGTAGAACTCACTAAGAAGGATGCATAGTTTGAATAGACCATGGAATGCAAGAAAGCATTTCAAATTTGGAAGAAAACATAAGTAGAAACAACTATTCTATGAGTATTAGATTGTTTAAGTCATTTCACATCATGATAGATGCATCCAATTATGCTTTGGGAGCATTATTAACATAGATGGATGATCATAAACATTCAAATTACATCCATTGTGATAAAAGGAGAATTATAGATGGATAGCTCAACTATAGCATGATAGAAAAAGAATTAATGGTGATTCAATATACTCTTGAATAATTTAGGCACTACCTACATAGATATTCTATTTTTGTGAACATTGTTCATAATGTCATCTACTTCCTTATACATAAACCAGCAGTGAACTCTCATGTCATATGGTGGATGGTGATTCTACGAAAATTTGATCCACCAATGGTGGAAAAAACGAGAATTTAGAACATCATTGTTGATCATTTGTCTTGGTTAAGCTAGAATAATAAGATCAATGAAGAATCTTTATTTGATCAATTCTAAAATGAATTTCTTTTTCCAAAGAAATTAAGACTAAAGCACCTAGGCTAACAAACTGGTACAATGAATTCCTCTACCACATAATTATACAAGAGACTCCTAATGAATGGGATCATGAGAGAAAATAAGAGTTCCCCTACCAAGTCATACATTACATTGAAATAGAAGGTAACCTTTATAAAATTTGTTCTAATGGCTTGGTACAATGGTGTGTACTTGATGACGATTAACTTTAAGTTCTATAGGATGGTCATGAATATCCTTGTAAGGACCACTATGTTGGAAGGAGAATAGCCATTAAGATCTTGATGGTAGGATACTTTTGGCCTATGGTCTTTAGGGATTCCCACCATTCTGTCCATTCATGCAAATGATATTAATGAGATGGAGGAATGATAGCTAGAATGGAAGGATCCTAGCAATGAATTCAACCATTGAAGCCTTTTAATCTTTAAGAAATCAATTTCATGGGATCCATCAGTTCAATGTCTAATGGAAAGTGTGACATTATAGTTGATGTTAACTACTGTACTAAATGGGCTAAAGTTACAATCATCATTGACTATACTTCCTCTACTATAGCTTGATTTTTTCAATAACAAGTGTTAAATAAGTTTGGTATGTCTACTGTTCAAATGTTAATGTAATGCTTATGGGTGGATCATAAACTAATAACACCATATCACCCCAAAGTCAATGGTTAAGCTAAAGTCACCAATATGGATATCACTAGAATTCTAATAAGAACCACTAGTAGATATAGAAAGGGCGAGCGCACAAAACTCAATGATGGCCTATGGATCTACCACTTAACATGGAAACTTCCCATAAACTACTCTTCCTATGAGTTAGTGCACGGAAAGTTACCCAAACTTCCAATTCAAACTGAACTCCATACATTCATAACTATAAGTGACCTTGACCTAGATATCAACCTAGCAAAAAATGAAATAATGATGACACTCAATGGGCTAGATGAAAATAAAAGGATAACCCTAGTGATGAATAAGGTGCATAAGGCATACAATAAGCAATAACATGACACGTAAATAAAAAGATTTAAATTTTAATCAAGGGATCATGTTCTCTATTGAAATCCCACATATATGCCTCAATGAATCAAGTTCTAAATATTGAGGGAAGGACGTTACATTATGCATTCAACTTTTTCTTCTAGGATCATGACAATTTATCACCCAAAGAGCCCTAAAAGATGCATGCTAGTTAACATCCAATAAGTAAAGCCCTTCAAATATTTTTAAGCAACTAAGACCAACCATGACATCTTAACCCAATGATAAGTGCACTCGATTTTCATGATCTTCTCCTTCCAACCTAGTTGTGGGGGAGACAACTATCTAACTAGACATCTTATGGGGATAAGCTTTTCAATTTTTTGTTTTACATCATCTTTAATTATTTGAATATTTTTCTTATGTTTTCCATTTTATGGAAATTTTAACTTTTTTTATATATTTATCTTTATTTTTAGATGATATGTATTTTTGTAGTTTTTAAGTTTTCTATGTTTTTACTTGTTATTATTATTATCATTATGACTAAATGCAGTACATTAGGATTACTATTTTGATGAGTAGATCAAACTTTTCTTTAGGATCATGTTCTATATTACCAAATTATCAAAAACATAGTGGTATAAGGTAGTGAGTCCATGACATCTACTCCTTCCATATCTATCAATAAGAGATCCATATCATTAAGAAAATATTGTTCTTTAATTCAAAACTAAAAAGAAATTGTGATCTAATTACCTAATAGAAGTAGGAAAAACCAAGCAAAAATGGATAATTATATGACCTTAAGGGGATTTGTTGAGTTTCTTTCTAGCCTCTTCAATGAGTCTCATGCAGCCATAAAGGATGTATAATTACTTATATTGTAATATTCAAGAGAAATATGTATTTTTAAAAGTGTGATTTACTTCCAAAAAAAGAAAGAAAGAAAAATGAAAATAAAAACACACATATGTGAATGTCTCTTAGAAAATAAGCAGTATTTATGGGGTTGGAAAGACATGTTACCTATTCCTAAAGGCACCTCTCTAACTAAGGCTCAAATTTCTTCTATTTAATTATGACTTCTAACTACTTTCTTATTCCTTTCTTACTAAGTGATGATATTATCCTATGGTTATTATGCTCTCATGGTTGTAAGTTAGGAAAGCAGGATAATGTGAGGCCATTGGTACTAGTATGAATTTGATTTGAAACCTAGAAAGAAAGGTATACAACTCACCTTAATCACTTAATTCACAAGAACCTTTTGTTAATATGGTAACGGATCTCACATTCCTAGTGTTCTAAATCCCCTTTGGATTTTACTTTTCATCTGACTACTACATACCATGGTTCACCTAATAATTTGTATTTTCTAGAGTGTAAGGTCTTGACAGCTATGGTTGTGTGGATATGGTGCATAACTTGGATTTACATTAAATTTCTAAGATTCTTGACTCTTTGCAACATGATTATGCAAGGGAATTTTTGGCATGGACCTACTTTAGGGAGGACCCACTTTCATAAGTTTTGAATATTCAATTTACACTCCATCACCACATGTCTAAATTCATCCAATTGTAATCTTAATAATATGCATCCTCCACGCTTACCTATTTTTCAAACCAATTTTTAATTTGGAAACATATATTTTTGAACCTAATTAAGAGCTTCTTTACTCCAATACTGACATGAATCTCATGGTTATTGTATACTTCTTTTTTGGCTTCTTTTTGGTCCCCATTTGTTTCACATCACTCCAAAATCATTAGTTTTTTTTAATATGAAAAATTTCATTATAGGCTACATTGACATATCCTTGTCAACCTAGCTAGATGCATCATAAAAAAAGTATATATATGTACAACCCTTTGCCAAAATTTTTACGTTTTCCTTCAAATACTAAGGGAGTTTTTGTCATTTTTAGAGCCTAGAAGCTTGTGAAAGACACAAGTTCTTCAAAGAACATTCGATTTCAACCATTTTTCAACCTTTGTACTTTCAAAGATAAGTTCTATATTATGGGAACTCACTAAGCATTCTCTAACAATTTTTTCCAACATCACATAGGTACATAATTTAAGTTGGTTATTAAAAATAATATTAAAAAGAATATTAACATAATTAACCCTCTTCAAAATTTCAGTTTAAACATTTAAGCATTTGCAATAACTTGAGAACTTTAACACTTGATTTTTTGAAAGTATAACTAACCAAAAAGTGAGGATGTTGATGATGATGTTTCAAGATATAATAAGCAAAGTAATGTTTCAAAAATAAAATATAATTTTAGCTTTAAAATTTACATCAAGGAGTTAGTGAATACTATTGAGATTCTCATTAATAGATCTAGAGGATCTATAAACACAATAAAAATTTAGTTTTAATTTTATTTTTAGTTACATTAATGGGAATCCTCCTCTTGTATAATATATTTGATATTTAATATTATCAAACTCTTTCTTTTATTTTCATCAAACAGATCACTATGTAGAAGCAAATCACATAGTCAATAGTAATGAAAATAAGCAACTAAAGTTGATATATAAGAAGAACTTGATAATGTGTCAATTGAGAAAGAGTAGGTTTCAAAAATAATAGAGCACATACTAATAGTAAGGTCTCTTGAGAAGGTTTCTCATAAGGATCAGTTAGATATGTTTATAGATTTAGATTTCTCTAGAGTTCAAGAAATCATTAGTGAGGCTACAATTATGGTAGATGTACATGAATTTCAAACTATTTTTAAAATGATAAAGCTATTAGACTCTAGGTCTTCAAGATGATTAATTTGGAAGCTTTAAGCTAAGAAGAACATTAATGCATGCTTTCTAATATTTTTCTTTCATGTAATATTGGCAAGTTTTTAAAGACTAAGATTTTATATAATACTGGTTGAGACGATTCCAATGGTACTAATTTTATCCTAATTGAACTTACAATTTGGGAGATATTGAGGCTAAAATTTTCTCGAAAAATGTGGCAAAAAATTTTAAAAATTTATGAAGTTAAATTTAATACTAGAAATCAAAAATTTTGGCTAGGAATTAAACCCATGACCTTGCATCCACCAAACCTAAGTATTAACCTCCTCCTAGTTAATCATCAAGTCATTTTTCCTAGTTTCACTTAACTTATTAACAATACCTATAAATGTTTTAAAATTTAATTTTTTAAAAAAATAATAATTAATAATAAATAAATAAAATAAATTTTTTTAAGAAATTTAAGATTTGACAATTGGTATAGCCACACCACATCACAATAGGATCTTAAGATTTAGTAGTTCTATGTCATGGCTTTAGGCCATACCTAATAGTGCAACCAAGCTACACATAGGGTACAGGTCCTACTACATTGTGTTGTAATCTAGGGATGTTTGTAACTACACATCTCATCACAAGGATCACTCAACAAGTCTCTTCTATGCTAGTAAACACACCTTTATCATTTGCCACCTACATTACTTATCCTCACTATGCATCTTAATCCTCACCTTGATACTACCACCACCTATGGCTATTTCTCCTAATAGGGGTCTCATTGGTTTTGGACCAATGGGATTATATCATATGGAACAAAATGTGGTTCAATTCTAAGCTTCAAAGAAAATGTTGAGTGAATTACCAAGAACACTTGTATATATTTTTGCATTCAAGAAAGATAAAATGGATTATAATATATATAATATAATTAAAACTTGTGTTTCCATAAATACACATACATCACAATCTATTATAGGAATAGGTGAAATGCTACATACAAAATGCAAATAAAATGAACTCTTAGTCATAACCTTAATAACCTAACATCATGTCTGATGGGACGCGATATCGCATGGGCCGCGATACTCGATATCGCATCTATCGCGATATCGCATGGGCAGCGATATCGCATATGCGATATCGCAGCCTACCGCCAGTTCTATAAATAAGAGGCAGCTCTCCCTTATTTCACAACTTAGGTTAGATAGTAGCTAAACTCTGGTAGTTTGATCCCTCCAAAGATAGATTATTTTCCAGTGTCTGCCCGCAATGTGGTGAATGTAATTGTACGACATCCTTTATTCGTGTGTGACGTACTTGGACATGCACATGACTGGCAATAAAGATTGAGATTACTTCATCATTGCAGCATTCACTTTGTTTATTTATTTATTTATTTTTTACTGCTTTTCTAATTAGTCTCTCTCACCCTTAAACTCACGTTAAAACGTGAAATGAGTACGACTCGATTGCGAGCATTTAAGTGTGACTACTTGGTAATCCAATAGCGTACCTGGGATTTGTGCTTGGTAATCCTAGTGGTAGTCATGCACGAAGTCCAAGATTTGTATGGATAATCAAGGAACAGATGCTCATTGCACTTAGGCTAGTTAGATTCTCTTACCCTTTCTCTCTTATTCTAGATAATATTACTTTCCATTGCCTTCACGAGTAGCATATATTAGGAACCACATCATACACCTCACTCTAGACTAAACCATATGTGACAAATATAATACTAGTCCAGGTGGGAAGACAGCAAACTGCGACCTAAGGCTAATTGTCTAGGTGCCACAACAAGTTCGTCTATGGAGTTTGACTGGATCGTGCGTGAAAATGCTTGTATTCGTATGGTTGAGTGCAGGGGTACCTCGTCACTCATCATAGGCGCCATTGTTAGGGACGGTGCTAGTTATCTAGATTAGTTATATCATACAAGGTCACTGTAAGGGACTTAATGATATATCTTTTAGAAAGAAATAATTATTAAAGAGTCATATAAATTCACACACAACTTCACAACAATGCCTCTCCTACAAGATTACAATAATGCCACACTTAGTGAGGAATTTCATTGGAGAAACAATGAACTATATAATGATGAAGATTGGAGTACACAACCTGAAGTGGGGGTTTCTTATAAACATGAATGAAAACAACGTCATCACAATGCACGAAAGTATAACTTACTCAATGACGATGAACCTCCACTGGCCACTACAAGCTTAACCCAAATACACAAGGCTGTTCGAAGCTCACATAGGCATCATAAAGAGAGCCATCTACCCAAGCTTGATTTAAACAAATTTCTTATATTTTCAAGAGGCTATGACTTAGATCCACATCAACATTTACAAGCCTTCTACGATTCCTGCACATGGAATAACATTGATAACAGTTGGAAAAAACTTAAGCTCTTTCCTATGACACTCATTGACCAAGAAAAAGTATGGTATAGATTGTTAAAACCAAATTCAATACAATGCTAGTCAACAATGGTAGAAGTCTTTAACGAAAAATATCAAACCTACACAAGAGTGTTAACCTTGAGGAAACAAATCCAAGAGTGGAAACAAGCACAACATGAACCCTTGGACATGGCCTTAGAAAGATATTATGCACTGTTAAACAACTATCCAGGCCATGGGTTTTTTGAGGAAAGGCTAATGTACCATATCATTGATGGGCTACGTAATGAAACAAGAGAGACCTTAGGAATGTATGCCCAAGGTCAACTATACAAACTATGAACCCAGCAAGTCCAAGAGCTTATTAAGCGGGTAGAAAAAGAAGAAGGAGAATTGGCTAGATGGGAGAGTGTTGAAAAACATCAACGAGACCAAAATCTCAACTTAACAAAGGTCCATGATCATAAAAAGGAGGAATCAACCTATCACAAAGAGAAAGAATCATCTTTGCCGATACAACAGTCATTAGAAGAAGTCGAGGCAAAGATCAATAAGATGTTGGAATGGACATATCAAAAGTGTGGAGAATTTATTAATATTATTGGAGATAGAGTTTTGACAACCCAAGAAGTAGGACAAAATAGTAGACAATCAAAAAGAAGGGATAAGGAAAATAGGAGCTCAACTACCAATCATACGTATGAATGTAACATATGCCTCTACAATTACCCCAAGGGCCAATGTCCAAATTTGTTACATTTATATGAGCATTGGGAAAACACGTTACACACAGAGTTCGTACAGAGATACTGTGTTCGATCACAGTGGCAACAATCCCAATCATGGGGGAGACCACCATTGGACTGGAGACACCCTTCATATCATCTGAATCCCAATGCTTATCTTGTTCAACATCTTGTTTCTCCAACTAGGCCAACATACTCTATCTCATCACAGTACCATTCTCCTCAATACTATCAGCCCATGCCTCCAACATAATCACCACCTTGTGCATCTTATATGCCTCCTAACTTTCAACATTCTCATCCTTTCCCTTCTTCTACATTGACATCAACTATTCCTAAGGTTCTTGCACCACAACAATAACCCATGAACGACACTTTTGCTACTACTACTAACAGTAGTGAAAAGCCTCCTCAACATTCAAAGCCTCCTTTCTTTAAACATGGCCGTAAGAAGGGACAACACAATTCCGAGGCCACTACATCCTCCAACTCAGCACAAGTTCCACACTGTGGTGAACCCTTACCTTCGAACCCAACACCTCATGTAATGTCATCAGGGCCACCAACTCACACTCCAACAACAATACGACCCAATGAACGCAGACATGGAGAGCGACAACCCAATCCTTGCATACCATCTAATGGTCACAAATATCATAGTGGATCAACTCGTTATCCAAGAACTACATTGTACAAATTGCCCCACTATGCTCATTATAATCAAGTGTGTGAAACCTTATGGGGTAAATATGACCAAGCCAGAATAGTTCAAAAATGCAAGGATCCCCATCGTCAATTATTAATCCTTGCCATCCTCAACCATTTAGCTATGATGGATATCCCTTGCTCTAATAAGTAGGATTAATAACCACTTTTTATTTTTCTTTAATTTTTTTAAATTTTTGTTTTCCAGTTTTTCATTTTTCATATTTTTGCTTTATCCTTTTATCTTTTGTGTTTTTGTCTTTTTATGTTTTTGTAAGTAATCTCATCTATGAATAAAACACTCATGTGGATCATTGGTTGAGGTGTGTTCTATGTTATTAAGTCTCAAACGATCAATTATTTTGATAGTGAGCCCATTACATCCACTCATCAATTCTACAAATAAGAGGTTCTGTTCGAGGGTGCAGTGATATTCTTGAAATTTTTAAAACTTAAAATTAATTTTGTGTTCATTGTGCCCAGAATGAAGAAGGATGGACCAAGAGGGAATGATTAGGATGTGACATCAAGGGGACTTGTGGATTCTCTTTGGTGACATCTATGGGAGGTATCATGCAACATGGTTATACTAAGATCCTTGTAGATCTAATGAAAAATGGGAGTAAGAGTAATCAAAAGGGCACTCAAAAATCCAAAGCTGTTCTAGGGGGTCCCACTAGAAAGACATGCACCCATGCCTGAAGGTTGGCGATTTCTCTGGATTTAGTATTAAAAAAAGAGAGAGAGAGAGAGAAAGAAAAAAGAAGAAGAAAAACAAAGTGCTATAAAACAAAAATCACTCCTCCCTTGAATGAAACACCAAGTGATCATATGCCTTGTTATCATAGTACTCTCATAGTTTCTCATCATGGGATGAAACAATGCCCATGGTCCTGATCTTTGGACGATGGGGTAATGACACCTTAATCATGCTCTTCACATAGGATTCACTATGCCCTGGGTCAATTACCTCATGTCCCAATCTCTTCGATCCCTTTCTATAGTTCTTCTGATCTCACTGTTCGTGTAATTGTAGCTTGTGCCCTATGTAGCATAGAATTTTCATCTCATTCCAGTGATATTTACATGTGTGTGTTTTATGGAGTTAGTGCGGATTACATTTAACCATTCTAGTGCCCACAAACACTTTAAGTGTGGTTACACAAGGGAAATATAGGTTGGAACCTACTTTGGGGAGGACCCACTTGTGTAATCTTTTGTAATTCTCACTTATGACATCACTCACACACACCATTTCTTACCCTCAACATAATTTCTAAATGATTTTCTTTCCCTACTATTATCCCTCTGAATTTTAACGTTCCAATGTACCATTACATACCCTTTTTCTTACCACCCAAGGTTTTATTGGTAAAATCCACACCATCATCATTAATTGTGCCTTTGGACGTAATGCAATTACCCTAGAACCCTTGATAATAGCCAATGTCCTCAATTTACAACATTTATTTTAAGAAAACCCCTTCAAAATTTAGTCTTTTTGTTTTGCCTCACATCACTGGGGATGAGATATCGCGTACGTGAAATTGTGTCCCTGCCACCTATAAATAGGTCACCCCCGCCCCCTCTTGCAACACTTAGCATCATTTTGTCATTCACATGGAGGGAGTTTTTGAATTTTTTCTCTGTGACTTGCGATTGAGTAACCCTTGCTTTTCTCCTCATATCTCGCTCACTAGTACTCCAATTTTAATTCCGTTTGAACCTACTTGAACCTGGAGTATTCAGCTTAGTCGTGGGGGAGTGACACCTGTTGAA
The DNA here is from genome assembly GCA_015680685.1 of Gnetum montanum. Classification (NCBI taxonomy): domain Eukaryota; kingdom Viridiplantae; phylum Streptophyta; class Gnetopsida; order Gnetales; family Gnetaceae; genus Gnetum; species Gnetum montanum. Next base: position 311,710 of record MNCI01007062.1, on the reverse strand, counting down.
AAGTGCCTAAATTTTTTGAAATTTACCATTGTCCAAAGGACATCAGTTAGGGTAATTAACTATAACACTTAGAATAATTGTGCCTAAAAATTATTTAATTCCTAGGTATACTGGGAAACTAAAATGGAAACCACCTAAGTCACAAGACTCATTATTACAAACTCTCGAGCACTATCACACATGATAACATAAGATCATTAATTAAGGAAAGCAGTAAGGTATAACTTAACTTAAAAAAAAACACCCTTAGTAATGCTTGGCCCGTTGGATTGCAAATGGCCCTGAAATGTGGACAATAGGAGGGTCCTACCCAAGGTGGAACCAAATGAGCTCAGAGAGGTGGAAGACAAAGACCTACTAGACAAGATGTAGAACAGGAGGAGCAATCATTCAGCATTCATCAAGATGAACCTCCTATCGAATGGTCTGAGTAGGCAGAAGGAGGAGCTTCTGCAGCACCTGAACTAGGAAAACAACTCACATTTCCCCAAGATTGTGTTCAGGCCATCCACGAGAAGTCCACATTCTCTGCGGTGATTGTGGAATTGAACTTTGAATTATTTGTGAAGTTCACTCCTGAGGCCATTAGGGATCACCTCAAAGGGTCTCCCTTATGGCCTATCCTCTCTGAAAGTGGTGCCTGGTACCTAGGAGAGACATACCAATTTTGGCACAATAGGGAGCAAGGAACCACTATTAATATTTGTGGTGTGATAGTTGACTTCTCTGCGCAGGCCATTTTGGAAGTGTTAAACCTTCCAAATACAGGGCCCCAGGTTTCTCAGTTATCCACCCGTTCAGACCCCGATGTGCGAAAGAATTGGTTGGAGAAGGCTTATGGAAAAGATAAAGCATTTGGTGAATTGACAACAGAAGAGAGAGTTTACTTCAAAATTGGTACATATCACCTCTTCCCCACAAAGGGCCTAAAAGGAATATCAACATATGTGGCTAGAGGATGTGCAGTGTTGATGGGAAAGGTTAACGCTAACCTACCCCATCTATATTTGATGGAGATCCTGAGGTGGTTCAAAGAACGAAAGACAGGAAAGATGGCATTGCCTTTTCCCTATCTTATTAGAAATCTTTGCCGACGTGCTGGTATTCAGGGATACACTAATGATGTCCTCCGAAAAGCTCAAACTGCTTCATATGCTAAATTTCTAAAGGTACCAGCTCCATGAAAAAGCACTGGCAAAGAGCTGGGACCGGAATAAGAAGAAGAACATATGGCTAATCCAACTGCAACCCAACTTGCAGGACCTAATCAACCACCAGCCACGGGTCCCAGCCAACTACAAGAAGCAAGGCCTAGCACAAGCCAGGATTAGCCGCCACCACCACAAGACTAAAGACCGTCGATGAGCCATCTTAGGCCATTGCTAAGATGATCACTTGGGGAAGTTGTGATGATGCAAACCTCTTCCATGTCATTGATGATGCTAGGTAGCCTACTATTTTGTTGGATCACACAAGAGGTGAAGTCTCCATTCACATAGGAGGAGGGAAAAGTAGATGGTCACAATAGATTTCAGGAAATGTGACATCCTTCTAGGTGCAATTAGAGACTGGTGAAGGGGCCACAATAGTGGGCATGCAACACTAGAATGCCACGGGAGCTACAGAAGTGGTCACAAACCACATCAAAGAATCCTTCAATGTACCTATTGTGCCATTGACAGATCTCTCAGGAGCATGGGATGCTCAAACTTTGGCTGAAACCTCAATGACTCCTGTAGAACATGAGGATGCACTTGATAGATTACTTCAAAGAAGGCAAGTAATGACATCCCTGTTTGACATCCCTCAGGATGTAACAGCAATTTAATCAGATGTCATTTCCACAAAGGGGAAGCTGATCTTATCCGAAGTAAGGGAAGAGCATGCTGAAGCTAAAGTGCAGAAACTACAAGAGCAGCTCATGGCCTTACAAGCAGCACAGTGGGAGCCTATGAAATTTGTTCCCACAGACCAACAAAAAAATTTTAGAATGGAGCAACTAACCAAATTGATATTAGAGAATAAAAAAGTGATGGATGAAAAGGAGAAGGCTGTTTGGGATGCACCCGCAGCACAGGCGCAAACTCATGCGCATTTTAAGGCACTTAAGGCCTTATGACTGATAATCTTAGGTTGACCACTATAGAAAAGCAAAAGAATGTTCTCGATGAACACTTTCATCAACTACGAGAACAATTCATCTAGGTCAACCGAGATGTGAGCCGTTTGGCTAGAGAAAATCGAACCCTCTCAATGGAGGAGGTACGCACCATTTGTCAAAAGTCGGCGATTGAGATAAACGCGTGGCAGAATGAGGCTAAACAACATGAAAAGCTAAAGGAGCAATTCTGTGATTAGGTGGGGATGTATAAATAGATCCTTGAAAAGGAGATCCATATGGCCAAATATCCACATCAACACTATCAGTGCTCAACACACTAACTGGCGGGCTATATTGGACACATATGCTCTCGTCCACCAAGCGGAAGTTAAAAACCAAGACCTGCAGATTCAAGACTTAATAGAATACATGGAGTTGGCAAATCTAAGATATGCCAATCTTTCCATGTTGATAGCAAGGCACCCAAGGTCAAAGCTTGAGTAGTAGGTAGCAGCCACCCACATCAAATACAAAGTAGAATTTGCAGAGCGCAAGAAGCTAGTGGAGAAACTAGATGTTGCAAATTTTGAGCTTGAGGTGGTAAAAGCCAACTACTAGGGATAGAAAGATGTCACAATCGACTTGACCCAATGGCTAGTAGACTTTCACGAATATAAAAATAAAGCCAAAGCCTATGAGGAGGAATGACGGGTGTCCGCGGCTTAGTATGTCAAGGCCAACCAAATGTTCCTGCAACTACTCTGTCCATGGGAGGTGTCAACTTCGTCAAACATTGGAACATTAGCATGGACAACACAAGACCCTCAGACTGAAGAGGAGAAGCTCTAGGCCATACTTCAGCCCCATCAACCCTCAAAGCCTAGAGCACAAGACAAAGGGAAGGCACCAATGGAGGAGCCACCGCCACCAGGAACTACATGAGTTCCAAGTTTTTGTAGTTGTATCGTATTCTATGTGTTGTGTCTTTATTTTTTTTCTTCTCACACTGCGACATCATCCCATTTCTTTTTCCATCTAATAATCCCATACCTATCCACTTTGTAATCACTGTAACTCGAGGATGAGTTTTTATTCAATCGTGGGGGTATGATGGGACGTGATATTGCATGGGCCACGATATCACGTACACAATATCGCATCTGCCAAAATATTGCATGGGCCATAATATCACATACACGATATTGCATCTTTCCCTGTGATATCATGTATGCGATATCGCAGCCTGCCACCAATTCTATAAATAAGAGGCAACTCTCCCTTGTTTCACAACTTAGATTAGATTGTAGCTAAACTCTAGCGGTTTGATCCCTCCAGAGATAGATTATTTTCCAGTGTCTGCTTGTAGTGTGGTGAATGTAATTGTACAACATCCTTTATTCGAGTGTGATGTACTTAGACACACACATGACCGATAATAAAGATCGAGATTACTTCATCATTGTAGCATTTACTTTGTTTATTTATTTATTTAATTATTATTTACTACTTTCCTAATTAGTCTCTCTCACCCTTAAACTCACGTTAAAACATGGAATGAGTATGACTTGATTATGAGCATTTAAGTGTGACTACTTGGTAACCTAGTAGCGTACCTGGGATCTGTGCTTGGTAATCCTAGTGGTAGTCATGCACAAAGTCCAAGATATATACGGATAATCAAGGAACGGATGCTCATTGCACTTAGGCTAGTTAGATTCTCTTACCCTTTCTCTCTTAGCTTAGATAATATTACTTTCCATTGCCTTCAGGAGTAGCGTAGATTAGGAACCACATCATACACCTCACTCTGGACTAAACCATATGTGACAAAGCTAATACTAGTCCAAGTGGGAAGATAGCGAACTGTGACCTAAGGCTAACTATCCAGGTGCCACAACTAGTCGGTCTGCGGACTTCGACAAGATCGCACATGAAAACGCTCGTATTTGTATGGTTGAGTGTAGGGGTACCTTGCCACTCATCAATGTCATACAGTTATGACCTCCTTGATTAAGGATGAATCACTATATCTTATGAAAATGATAATAAATAAACATTTTTATTATTTTAATATCTTATAATATTTTTTATGTTTTAATGTTTAAGGCATCAGTGGTGGAACAAGGGGAAATCATAAGCTTTATTCACAGCACAAACAATGGATACCACATCAACTAAATTATTTTAAGCTACATAAGGTAACACTCTGATAGAGTCTAGCCACACTTATGAAAGCGATGACTTAAAACATACACAATAAGAAAAGAAATCAACTTACCAAGGGAGGAAGAGCTATTCATGCAAACTAGATGCCAAAAGTCCAAATGAAATCCAAATTAAGACTAAGTTATGTTCAAGAGCTCATCCCAAGTATTTATAGTTTTTGTGAAGTGATGGAGAAGGTTTGTTAGCGCCTAGGCATCAATGAAGGTCTATCAACATAGCCCTAATGAATCAGAAGGCACTTTTAGTACTTTGGTGAAAATTGGACAAGTAGGAGGATTGTTGATGTAGGGTGGTTAGTGCACCTTTCCACCCCTATCCCTCCCCACCTTCCCCACACACCCCTACCACATCGGTCACCAAACACCCCCCACCAACCCCCATAGCCACAAAACCACACTTATACAATGGATCCCAAGTGAAAACCTGAACTTGAGGAAGCATGTTCAAGGGATCATAGACCATCTAAATTAAGTCAAAATCATTCTAAGGATCTTGGAATCATGTACACAATCTTTAAGTATGACATAGGGGACTAGGGTGCCTCTCAGAAGACTAAGAACCTCAACCAAACATGTTAGATTACAAACATAGAGCACATAAAACACTTTCCAAATCTAGGGCTTATAATTGACATACAAATCATCATTAGATGTCTCATCATCACCATTTTCCCTTACACCACCTATCATGCCAATGTCTCCCTTAGCATTGCTCTTATCCTTTGTTTGCCAACACTTTCCTTTGTATTTTCCATTTTGAGTTAAATCCTTATCAAATCCCCTACTAAAATTTTTAGACATATGATGTTTGTAGATACTTGGATCATCCTAGGTCTCTACTAGCTAGCAACTAAGAGGACCATAGGTTCCTACTAGTGAGTGGTAGGAAAAAATTTGGCAAGTGATGGAAAAAAAATCCTTCAATTGATGGAAAAATTTTGGTTGCAAGTTTAAAATCCAAAATTTCAAAGTTATATTTTTTGTGTTAAACTAGAGTGTTGATAGTAATAGAAATAAAAACTAAAAATTGAAGTGCACACGTCTTGGAGTAGTAGTAGTATGGGTAAGCTCTCAAGAAGTATCAAAATTTGTGCTTAAATTCCAAACTTTAGAAGCTTGTAAATTTTAATCCTAGAAGCCCTTTTCAACAAAAAAATAATTTTTTAGCATATTTCAATCTTCTGAATATAATGGCAAAGTTGAATCTATCCTATGGAACTAAAAAGAATATTTTTTAATCATTGTGCTTAAATTATGTCTTAAGATCTTTGAGAGATAGATTTAGCATAATTCAAATATCCAATACCCATCCCTATCATTTTGGCCTTATAAATCCAATGGTGATATCAAATTAGACATCTGAGTAGCTAATTATTAGATAATAGCTTAAATCATGCCTTAGCAAGCCATACCCTAGGTCAACTAACCATGCTTAATTATCTTACAATTAGGACTAATAACATGATCCTCTATGGCTATGTTAGGCCTTAGGATTATGAGACTAACTTATATATAGTTAGACCTAAACCACTAATCCTTAGTTACTATCCTAAAGGGGATAAAAAGGTATTTATAAGTCTAGGAAGTGTAATCAAACCAATACCAACCCAATGATCCAAGCAATTGGAAAACTAAAATGGAAAAAAGGATGTATACCAACCCAATAAGCATCTAGACCTTGTTGACAAAGATTGACCATCAAGAAAAATCATGATCTTATCTCAACAAGGCATATGATACTTCTGAGGAGAAATGTATTAAGAGAAAATCTAATAATGAGCATGAAGATTGAAAAATAATATGTGCATGAAAGATTCCTAGCTAATGAAAGGTAACATCCACTATGTCCACCTTGGACCTTGCATTAGCACAAATAGTAATACCCATGCATCTTCAAAAAATTACAAAGTCTAGATGTAAACATGCTATTTCCACAAGAAGTTCTACAATGGAAATTTCTCTACTAATTCTAATCAAATTTGAGAAAGTTATGATGCGAAGATATCTATTAGTAAAAATATTCTTGGAATTATTCTTCCTTTGATCCATATAGATTAACCTACTATAAGAACTATGATAAGGATGGCTACATGATCTTCTATAAGGAAGCCAAGTTTCAGTTGATACAAAGATTTGAATGGATATTAGAAGATGTGATATTTAAAATTCTAGAACTTTATGTCATGAGAAAGAAAGAACAATAAACATTCTAGAGAATCCACATAGCCTTGGCATTGGCACTTAAAATCTATTCATCAGAAAGATGTGTATGTGTCGTCAACACACATTTGATCACTAATACAACATGTTCAAATGTTAGACATTTTCAAGTTTCTTACTTAATTAACTAGATCAAGGAAATTTTGAAGCATAAGCTATTCCTAACCTATACCACTCTTAACCTAATGTAATTCATTCTTTATAAAGACTTCAATGTGAAATTTGGAAGTGGTGTTCAGCCTTTAGAAGAAGAACCCAATTTGACAAAGTTGTTCTCATTCATTCATCATATTGTTCCATTAACCAGTGCATACTCTACATATTTTGAATCCTTAGTAAATAAGTTGAATCCCTAATTCAAGAATAAATGATGCTAATGGATATTGTTTATCAAGAATTGTAATTTACCAACTATGCTAACATGACTATTGAAGATGGGTCAACATCCTTCTTTATTGAGACTCTAGATTACATCTGGTATGATGTCTAATTCTTTCAGTTTATTAAATTATTTCAGTTAATTCCTAAGGAAGAAGTTGAGGAGAAAGATTAAGCCCTACCATCCTAAATAAGACCATTTGACCATAGAGTCCTTATGGTAGAACTACAATTACATCCCTTGATCCCAAAGGTTGATGAGAATTAGTGAGTTTCTCAACTTACTTATATTTATTTTTTTATTACTTCATTTATTTAATTTATATTATAAATTATTTAAGTAAAACTATTTTGGGTTATACATGTAGAAAAAAGAATTTATCCTACCTTCACTTGGGTAAGTTGATATATAAGTTATACTTTATCTTACCCTGGTTAGGACTAGTGATTAGTAGTTGATAGATCTTTAATTTACCCCTTGTGATTACTTAGAGAATGTGGTAAGTTGTTAACATGAAAAAATCTATTTCCCTAATATTTTTCTCACTTATATTTTCAATTTTAGAATAAACAAGAGAACTTTAAAATATTCAATCCCATTTCAAAAGGAGAAAATAATGCATTGAAGCATTGGATCATGGAGAGAGCACTAGAGCATTATGAAGCATCATGAACATGGACTCATTCAAGGATGAATGAAAGCTAAGATGGATAGTTTGTCACATCCTTATTCCACACCCCTCCCCCATCCCTTTCCACCCACCCCAACAAACATCCCATCCTACCGCCAACCCTTCCCAACAACCACCCCCTAACCTCCCAAGGCTCCTTCATTTTTAAGATGTTCATTTCAATCCACACTAGTTTGGTCTTCGTCTTATGCTAAGGATATTAAAACTAGATCTTCCTTACTTTTATATTACACTAAATTTTTTAATATAATAAAAAATATTAAAATGTAAGCAAGGAATATCATTAATAGTCCTTAAGATTTTCAAGTTCATAAAAGAATGGGATGGGATAATTCCTCCAAGATTAGCTCTAAAATTTCTAATCCTATTGTAATTGGTATCAACAACTATTATGGTGTATATTCCTTTCCACTTAAATCCATGATAAATTTATTTTTATGAAATTTCATGATACTGATAGATCTTAGGAGGCCATATCATGTCTATCATGCTATTAGAAAGATTAGCCCAAATATTATTCTTTTTCAAGTAGAAATTCAAGGTTTTTATCCCAAAGAAACTTATTCCTATATAACACTAGTATTGCTCTATTTTGTTTCAACAGATACAAAATATTATGATGGTTATATTATTTTACTCCATTCTAAGTAAAATGCTCATGCTGTTGATTATGACATAAATGAGTTAGGTAGCTTGGTTTGGATTATTATTTCTTTAAAGTATAGGTTAATTGATTTTTTATCCATATGTGCTCACAAGAATGAGAATATGAGATTATTAAAGGTATGTGAACATATCTTACATTAGTTTTTGAAAATTCCTTTATTATGACAAGAAATTTTATTTTCATTTCCTTATGTAAGATATGTTCACATACCTTTAATAGGTGGATGACTTGTTTAAACTATTTCATAAGATAACCTATTTTGACATTACATTAAATGAATATTTCATTTTGTTAACCCTATTGAAAATAGAATTACCATTCCTATTTGGAGTGATGGTAAGATGCTTATTTCTTAAGTTCAAGACTTGGATTCAGGATTGGGTGTAACCACTGGAAGAGGTTAGGCTTTCACTCATATACCAATCCTCTTGGGACCTTGCTTAGCAAGATGAGCACTATGGCTTCAAATGATGATTCTTTTAACCAAAAATAGAACTATCATTCTCAGAGATCAATGATTTACTTGTAGTAATTTAAGATAATGTTATGCTAGAATTCTCTCTAGGCTGAAAAGAGATTTAGTTTCATCAAAAACTTTTTCCAAGCCTAATTTTAAAACAAATCCTCTTCTACAAGCTCTCTTCCACTTAATTTTATATTACCATGTTTCTATTTTCCATTATCTAATAATTAATCACATATAGAAAATGTAGCCCTTAAAGTCCTTCATCTTAACCTATTATTTCTTTGCAGTGATGTTTTTTGCAAATTGCTTGTGTAGAATTTAAATATTTATCCATGTCCATTAGGAAAAACTAGCTAGATACTTTAGTGGAATCAAGCATTTGATGGTATTACTAAATTATGCAAAAATTTAGGTAATTATTTCAAAATAAATAGAATAAGTAGAATTCAATTTTTTTAAGACTTACTAGGTTGCTTGCTAAGTCTTCCTCTAATGTTCATATCTAAGAGTATCTTGCCAATGAATGTTCAACTTTGGGAATGCTGAATCAGTATATAGCCTATGGTGCTCATCTACAAGCTCAACTCAATCTAATTCACATTGGAAAGAAACTAGTAAAAGATTTTTTCAACAATATTAAAGGTAAGCCTCCTCCAAGAAGAATTTACTCTAATTTGGGAGATCGTTATAGGATTTTCAAGGATGAATATATTCATCATAAATTCTTTAATTTCTATGTGTACCTATTTTATGTAGATGAGGTGAATCATCAAAAGTTACATTAGCACTTGTAGCAGGCTCCTAGATAGAATATTGATGTGATGCCAAATAGCTTGCTTTCCTTAAAAAAGCGTACTCAATCTATGATCATTATGTTCATTATGTACAATAATATAGCTACAAGTATTTATGGTTTTCTAGTTGATTTTACAAATGGTTTTGGCCATGTATTAAATAGGGCTTTGTATTGCATGTATAACTCTACTTTGAGAAATGTTTCTATAAGCAAGGTTCTTAAGAGGGCTGTTATCAAAATTTTGTTAAAAGAAGGAGATTCTACACTATTAAAAATTTAAATATCCTTTACTTTACATAAGGCCCTTTACTTTACTTAGCACAAGCTATAAAATTATTACTCGCATGGTAGCTTTCAAGCTTAAGTATCACATCTACATCATTATGAATAGAGAGCAAACTAAATTTATTTCAAGTAGATATTTTTTTGTTAATGTTTCAAGAGACACTAAATTTTTTTCTTAGGTAGAAATATTTAATCAAAAATATTTTCTATTAGAATTAAACTTTTCTAAAGCTTTGATCAAATTAAATAGTAATTATAAAAACTATTTGGAATATGCAACTTGGTTAGTCATTTGTTCATCATGTTTTCTTTTTCCAAAAGATTTTTTTACTAGAGTTTTAATCAATAGTAAATTAAGGAAATTTTTTACTTTATAAAAATATGTTAGATAATTTTTTTCTCTTTCCTCTTTTTATTTATCATGATCTCTAGTCTTTTCATATATGCTTTTGATTTTCCTACTTAAGTAAAGAGCATTAAAGGAGTTTTTCTTAGAGGATCTTGAGGTTGTGTCTATATTAATGATTTTGCATATAGTACCATTTTGCTTCAAAAATAAGATGATTTAGAAATTTAAAATTTGATAAATATTTTTTATTCATATTGTAATACCTTTAGATCCAAATTTAACTGAGATATTCTCAAGCCGCTAGACTATCATACACTTCACTTAAGATTAATAGTCTAAATTTTTCTTCAAAAATGGTTTGAATCATATTTGATCTTTAAGCTCCTTAGAATGCTTATTATTATTTCTAAAATTTCTTAGTTATGCTTTATTTTATTTTAAAAATTTAGTAAAAATTTTATATGTGATCTCAATGAAACTTGTCACTAGTAGAAAGGCTTATTGCGACCAAGCATATTTTCTCTTTAACTCATATATATTACTCATCTTTTTTTGTTTCAAGAAAAGTATTTATAGAAATATAGAAAATATTATTAGTTATCTTAAATAGGAGATTTGTTATCTTAGAAAAAAATTACAATTTTGTTCATAACTATGCTTATCTTAAATAGGAGATTTGTTATCTTGTTAAAGAGAATGATGGTCTTGGAGTTAGAAGTTTACATAATCACATCTTATGGAAGGTGAGAGAAGGTGTAAAAAACTTCTTAAACTTTGATATTAGTAATTGTACTTGTTGTTCATAAGTTTTATCTCTTATGGTTTAATTGGGTTATCTCTCATGTTTCTCATAAAATTAAGAGATCCCAATTCTTAAAAGTTATGTGACAAAAATGGCAAATAGTATATCATTATCTTTAGTGGTATTCTTAATGTGTGAACTCAAAAATGCTTCACTCACATTCTCTCTAGTTCTTATTTTCTACAACTCATTCCTTTCAAAAATTTAATCATTCTTTATTGAACATGTTAAAAAATCTGTCTTTTCAATGTTGTGAAGACTTCATTGATGAAAATGGTCTTATGCAAGTGGGAAAAAATAGTTGAAAGGTTACTATCATTCTAGAAATATTGAAAACTTCAAGATAACTGGTTATGAATTGATGGTTCTTATTTAATAAATTTCTTATTTTCTAATTTTGTTAATAAAATTCTTGAATTGAACCATTTGTATTTAAATAAGAAATGAAATACTAATGCAAGTGTAGAGTAATGGAGGAAATTCTTTAAAAATATTTGTAGATCTAGATGGTAGTCTAAAACTAAGGTTTTTATTTGGTCAATTCCTAATAATGGTCTACCTATGGATTCAAGACTGCAACATCTTGGGATTGTAGTTCCTAGCTAATTTTTTATATATTAGAGTTAAAGTTCTAAATTACTTGTTTTGAAATTGTCATAGATTTAAACATATAGTAGTGCTTTTATTTAAAATATCTTCTTAAGATAAGCCAATGTCATCCACCTTTTTGCAGTACATTGCTGCATCTATTAATAATCCATATGAACCTTCTAATATTTTGGAATTTTATTCATCATATGGAAATAAAGACATGCTTGTTTGTTTAAAGTTCAACTAGTTTCTCTTTCTACATAAGTTATTTTCTTTTTATTAGGTTATTACCTTATGTTACATATTCATACATAGATTAGAAATGCTACAACATAAAATAAGTTGGCCCATATTTATACATAGGTCAAAGATACAATTACGATAGTTAAGATATGTCTTTATTAAAGCACATGTAAAATATAGTTCCCTTTTCTTGATATAGAATTACCTCAATAGTCTTGCAAATTTATTGAATGCAATGATTGCATGTTTCTAGCTTAATTATTTTTCTTAATTATGTATTATACTTCTTATAATTCTCAAAATAGAAGATCTTATTTAGCCTATTTTTTAATTCCTTATTACTGAAAGTAGCTTTCTCTCTCATATTACCACTTATTCTTTTGGGTATTTTGGAAAGTTATATTTTCAATCTTCTTTTAGGAAAGTTCATTAATGTTTTTTATGTTTTTATGTAAATGGACATCTAGGCTAGTAGCATAGCTCCATATTTATAGCAAGGAAATAAGAGTGTCCTACCACAAGGCTACTCCATTGTTTTTATACCCATGAGTAGATGTAGCAATTGAATCCAAAACCTTCTAACTAAGAGATAAGTATCTTAACTATTGTGCTATATTCCTTTTTATTAAAAGGGATTAAAAGAAACCCTAGAGAGGATTTCATCAATAAAGCATATGCTATAAAGGTAGCCCTGATGGACAACTAAAGAAACCAAGAAAGGGGTGAAACCATCCAACAAAGATAAAGGAGATGAAGAATCCTTCATAATACATGGACAAAAATAGGCCTATGGGCTAGTAAGCCAAACAAACAAAATCAAGCTTACTGTAGAGTAATGCAAGTGTAGAGTAATGGAGGTATTACTGTGACAAGTATAAGTACATTATGCTTGATGTATTTATTCTTGGAGCTTGATCATGCTTACCTATGTGTATTAATGTGATCTTATGCATTATCATTAATTTTAATTATTAGGTTAATATCTATCTTATGAATAGCTTGTACCTCCATAGATTCATATGTATTTTACATTTCTTGACTAGCTTATATTTTACATTGAGTCATTAGTATGTATTTTATATTTATTCATTAGTAGCAAAGTTGGTTAGATATTTTAGTGTGTTGTACTTTATCTAAATATTTTATATATAGTATGTAATTTTATATATTTTAATGTGGATGATTTTATAAATGGAATAGAAATTTTCATTTTTTTTAACATTACATATGTGATAAAAACTTTAGATATATGCTTAGATAGCTTTTTGGAAGTTTCTTGAATTAGATTTGGAAAAAGGATGATTAGGAAGCATGATTTTAGGATGCCTAAACCTATATTTATCCTATCATAACATTTGCATAGCACACTATAACATCCTTAATTTAGGAGGTAAATGTTTCACTGGTTGATTGGGTGTAGTTGTATGTGTTCATGGAGATCATGCATGCATCATAGTTAGCTCATTAGGAATGTATCATCTTTGACCTTATTAATTAATGTTAACCATTTAAGAATCTTTGATTCTTGTTTTTTGAAACTCTACCTAGTTGGTTTTGGCATAGGCTTATTTTGTAGCTTATAGCCTTTTTCATTTTTCTCTATATTTTTTAATTTACATTGAGATATGTTCCCACCTAATTCTATTTAACATAGATTTTTTTATTGCACAAGTTATGTTTTTTTATATTTGATCAGATTTAGATCTATTTTTAAGGTTTTAGTATTATGTATTTCTTTCTAGCAATTCTTATATTTTCCAAGTTTGTGCATCAAGTATAAGTTTTTCCTTAGATTTAAGTTTTTTTCTTCAATTTTGGTAAAGAGTATATCTACATGACACCCTCATTGAATTGAAGTTGTAATTGCTAATCAATTTAGAAGACTCTAAGCATTTTCAATTCTTTAAAAAAAAAAAGCACAAATGGTTACCACCATGAGTCACAGTTAGCTGTGACTTAATACTATAGCTTGTGATGAATTTAAAGTTAATTGGAAATAAGAGTAGCACTATACCATAGGCCATAAAGGTATCACCACTAGGTCACAGTCCCCCACCAAGGATTGTCATAAGGTCATGGTTGGATTGCAATTTTACAATATGAGTCAAGATGAGTTTGCAACTAGGTTGATGTCCTTCATCATGAGTCATAATTTAGTTGCGATAGCTCTAAGATGACAAAAATGACAAGAGTTGTGAGTCATGGTTAGATAGCAGTATTATTGTAGTCAATACCACAATCGATGATCAGGTTGTCTAAGGTCATAATCAAGGTGTTTGGATTCATTTCTTGATTTTGATGCCATTTTGAATTTAATTTGATTTTTGTACATAGTTTAAGGCTAGGAATCAAATTTAATCAACATCTAATTTAAGTTGAGTTTAACTTCACTAATGTCACAATTCTGATAATTTGTTATCAAATGCATTTTTTTTTATTTTCTTATCATTAAGGATTTTTACACCATCAAATTTTTATATTATATTACTATGACTTTGGCTATGTTTTTTTTATGGACTTTGGGCTGGTCATGACCCGATTATATTGTTATTTTATATTTGAAAACTAGCATCAAGTTTGTATGGTCAGTTGATGATGAACATCCTAGAGAGTTATTAACTCACCTCCATTGTGAGGCATCAATGAGTCTCTTACTATAGGTCCCATCCCATAGGAGGGAGGAAGTATTGTAACCTTCATTGATTTTCATGTATCTTCAAAACACTAGAGGAATGTTGAACATGTATAGCACCATATGTGATCTTGAAGAGTGAATGTTCACATCCATAGGCTAGTGAAACTAATATTATAAGTTTCATGGGTATGATTTAATTTTATTATGATTTAGGATATGGATCAAGTATTCTTAAAAATATATTTTTCATATTTTATACTAATTGTGGTATATGATAATGTCTATAGTTAGCTGGATGGTGTTGGTAGTAGAGGTAATTTTAATTATAATTGTATTCTCTTTTTGAAATGTATGAATTCATGTATTTGATTTCTATGCCCTTTTAAACATGTAGTTTTGTACATCAAAGTGCCCTTTTATACATGTTCGAAATAGTATGAATGTGTGCTTCCTAACTTCTTCATCCACAATTCCTTTGATGTTGAGAAGAGTAGGAACTAGTGTTAGTCTCTCTTTGCATGTTGATAAGTTTACTTTGATGTAATAGGTGTTATAAGTGTATTTAGTTGAAGAAAAATGGTCTTAGAGTGTTAGGTATTGAGAAAATTACTCTAAATATTAAGGAGGAGCCAAGAGACTTTATGTGTAATCTATGCTCCATGAGGTAAAGTCCTCTACAAAAACATATTAATAAGGGTGAACCCTTTTCATTACAACTTTCTTTTCTTTTGCATTTGAGTTGAAGTGGATAGAAGCTTTATCTTTAATCAATTCTTGAGAATTCTTGTGTAAGCTTTATCTACTTGGAGAAGCTCTCTTAGATTTTCTCTTTTATCTTTTTTTAAATTCTTGTTACATGGTTCTCTAAATTTGAGAAGTAAATCCCTTCTCATTAGGTTTTGCTCCCAAGATCTTACAAGTTTTTCTTTCATAGTTTCTTACAATTTCATGCATTCTCATATGTTTCTTACATGCACATTTTAATTTCAAATTTTCTCGATATTTGAAAGTTAAATGTATATAACCTCATGTTCTTCGCAAAGATTTGAACAATTTAGAAGTGGTTTGTTATTCTACTTTAAGGGATTAACTCCCCATTTCCAAATTTAAGTTAATTTTCATGTTTATGTTTATGGGTTTCAGTCCTTTCCTATTAATTTGATGTGAAAGCATATAAATCTCTTTGTGTATGCTTGTTTCAAGCTTATTTAGCTTGTGAAAGTCTTTCCTCATGTTTCTAAAGGCATTTGAAGCCATTTAAGCATGTATTTAAGAGGTTATGCATGTTTAGGATGGTTTTGGTAATTTTGCATACATATGTTGAATTTAATATTCAAATGATGTTTATATTATAATCTAAGCTTCTCTCATCATGTTTGAAGGCTGGAGAACATATTTCTAGTGTTTGTTTCTAAGCTTTGAGCCTTATATTTGCTTAAATCATGTTCAAAATTTTGTTTTGATACTATTCTCTATTTCCTACAAGATAATGAGTTCACCATGACTAGTGGTAAATATAGAGGCGTTTTCAAGTGACCACAACCTTCTCGTGACTCATGGTGAGCAACCATGGCCTCACCACAACTCATGGTAAGCAACCATGATCTTATCACAATTCATGGTAGGAGACCACTACTCATAGTCTATTTTGTAATAGTCCTATGACTCATAGTCTACTCTTGGAATAAATTTAAAGTGCAAGGAAGTACCATAGAGGCTAGAACATTCACTATGAACTAACCATGACTTGTGGCTAACTTGTGGCATTCATAAAGTTTATTTCCTCTTTGTTTTAGGTAGACCATAGCCCATGGTAGGTTTGTTGTATAATAACACAACTTGATCATGACCTGTGGGTAGTTGCCATGACTTATAATTAGAGACCACAACTCATGACATTGCAAATCACAATATCCTATAACCTATGATCAAATTGTGGTGGCTCAAACTAACCTTAAAGAAGTTGAAATTTCTATCACAACAAGCTTAGAGGAATCTTATTCTACTATTGACCTCTAACAAGTAGTATTAAAGCTAAAAAGTTACCAAGAAGAAGGTAATGAAAATGACCTCTAAAGATATTCCTAACTATTTTGTCATCTTTAATGAGTGTTAAGATTTTCTTATTAATCTCATTTGTTCAAGTCTCTATTGCCAATTAAGAAGGTCTAGTCATATGTAGAAAATGAACTTGTAATTCTTCCAAATGTTGATGCTCTAAAAAGAAAACAAAGGAGGCAATTGTCTAGAGATACTAAGTTAGATGCTTTTGGTAAGCTGATAATCTGTGCAAGCTATGCAAGGTCATTGGAGCCAAAATTGTAACTAAAAATAACCTTTAAGAGTGTTGATATTCCCTTTAAGAGGATTATAGGGCCAATAGAAATATTAAGAAGTTGAAAGTGAGGATAGAGTTTCAAAATGTAAAAGTTCAAAGAGGTAAGCCCCTTGAGCATTTTCTTGAAAGGCTCACATTGTATCCTTGGAATCTCAAGGAGTATAATTGTAATTGCTCCATGTGATAAAATATTGATAAAGCCATGGCTATGTTATATGATAACTATAGGTTTATTAATGTTGTAGAAACCATACTCCAAATTAAAGACCTCTCTACTTATACTTCAGATGAACTTGTATCAAGCCTAAGGGCT
The DNA here is from genome assembly GCA_015680685.1 of Gnetum montanum. Lineage (NCBI taxonomy): Eukaryota > Viridiplantae > Streptophyta > Gnetopsida > Gnetales > Gnetaceae > Gnetum > Gnetum montanum. The sequence continues at coordinate 294,609 of MNCI01007062.1, read as the reverse complement.
CTTTAAGAGTTAAAAACCTTTTCATCATCAAGGTAAGATAATGCCTATGGAGGTCAAAATCCTTAAAGAGATAAAGGATAAGGAAGAATAGGAAAAGGAAGAATACATTTCTAAAGAAGTGAAGCAACATCTCAAGAGCAGTAGCCATCAAATTTGAGAGTTAGAAGTAGAGGCCCAAGAGGATACTTCATAAGGCTACTCATTTTGAGTCAATCATAACCTTCTTCAAGATTACTATGGAGAAAAGTCTAATTAAAGTGATAATGTTTAATGTGATAGAATAGAAGGACATAGAAGGCATTGATGAAGATAATTTCACATTAGTCATTAGGTTGAAAATTTCAAATAATATCACTGGATTGGCCAAGTCATATTCTTTCATAGTGAGTAATGATTTTTATATGACTTAATGATTTTAAATTACATGCTATAGGTTACTACTTTAAGATCAAAGCTTTGGATACATTGATGAATAAAGATAAGAATGCCTTCAATAAAAATCTACAAGAAGTGTATATAGATAAGAAGAGATATGTCAAAGCATTTAAGAAATATCAAGTTGGATGTCTAATGCATTGGAGATAGCTTAAGCTTAAGAAAAGGAACTCTAAAGCCTCAAACGAGCAAGACTGATTGTAGTATCCAATATGGATCTTAAACTACTAAACAAAGTTTAGAAGTTAATAGTGAAGATTATAGAGTTAGATAATAAAAAAAAATTGGAAGAGAATAACTTCATTTTCCTACAAGTTCTAGACAAAACTCAAAAGCAATTAGCTAACCTAGAAGTACAAAAGTTCAAAGTAGAATAAAATTTAATTAGGGAAGAAAACAACATATTATAAAATTACAAGATTAAGCTATCACGATTGAATTCTTAATTCATTAGAAATAAGTGTTAAAATCATTGGTTGATTCTAGTCATGGGCTACTTGCTATCCTATTTTGCACGTCCACCATTATTGCAAATCATTTTAATGATGTTTATGAAACAATCCTTAAACAATCGAGCATAAGTTAGCCATAGATAATAGATCTTGTTTCAAATGCTTTACCATAATTAACCTTTAAACCTCTACTTGAATATGCCATGAAGAATGATATGTCTAATTTGAATGAAGCATCATTATCATTTAGTTTATTTAAATATGGATATAGATGTAATGATAGATGATTGACGACAAATGTTTTATTCTTACTCATCTTTACTATTTACACATCTTTATGTTAGTCAATAAAGTTTATTTTAAACTTAATTCTATGATGCAATAATTTATTTCTTCACTGATTGTCTTTTATGGTATGATATAAAAGTTAAGAAAATGTGTAATAAATTTATAACATAAAGAACTGTGAAGCCAAAATAATTTATAACATGTTTTGTTCAAAGAAAGAAAATGCTCATCATCATTACTAAATTTTTCTTTGATCAAATAACTTTTTCTATTTTGCTTTACTGAATTAGGAATAATATAGTTTTAAAAAAGTCAAATAGTTCTTTTTTAAAATGATTTTTATAAGAAATTCCATTTAAACAAATTAGTCCACAACTATTACCAATAAATTAAATTCTTAATTCTATGTTATTATATTGTGGAGAAGTTTAAGTAATTTTATATTTTCTTAATCATATACTCTTGAAATCACAAAACTATTGAATATATAGTAAAGCAAATTAAGTTTTCAAATGCTAAGCTTGAATGTTAGTGTTGAGGATCTTGTGTCTTTGTTAAACTCAACATTTTGGAAGATATATATTAACTACTTAGCATAGTTATATATTCTCAATACCATGGTGATATCATTGTGACAATGATGTACTCTATATATATTTAATAAATATCTTGTATTAACTATTGATTAGTTAATTCTTTAATAAATGGTTATGTCTCTTTTCAATCTTCATGATAGTTGCTTTGTAACTATAAATACTCATATGAACTTATGTGTAAGTATTAAGTACAATTCACAATAAGCTTTGGATGTGGGATTATCTCAATGTTTGTAGCAATGTCACCTATATCAAATTTTCTTACACAATGGTATTCATGTGTCTTGTTGTATTGATATAGCAAGGTTAAATATATGGTTAATTACATTAACATAATTGTTAGCCTAATGTTAATCCTCTTGATTTGAAAGCTTTAAGTCATGAGTGCAATCTTGGTGGGCAATGCTAAGTTATAAAGTACTTATTAGACTATATCTTTAACCTATATTACAATTATTTTGAGGTTCCAACACTTCCCCCTAAATTGTTGATTACTATCTTGGATCTTGCAATCAAATAAATCACACACACTTAACAGCCTAGACTATTATTAGTTCTAATGCTAGTATTTGGTCAATATGCACTATAGAAACAATAAATTCAAAAGATATAAAGTGCTTCTAATCCTTCAAAAATTAAGCATAATTTATGGTATTCGATTCATTCAAGTTTGCTTCAAACATCACATTAAATTTAAGGTTTTTTTTTTTAAAAATATGGAATGCTTTCAGCCCTTTAAAAATTAACTATATTTTATAGCAGTTTATGATGTTTGAAAATATTAACAAAAAAGGATAATCTTACTTTACTTCTATATTGCTATAAAATAGACATGATTTTTAAGTTGTATTCAGTAAATCAAAACTCACTGTAAATTTGATAAGCCTACGCCATGAATTTCTCCATTAACTAAGTTAAATATCTTAAGGTCATCAAAGTAGATAAATGTCTTACCTTATTTTTCACTTGATTGGTTAAAACATTATTTAAGAATAACCAAACATTCTATTGTAAAATACTTTCTTCTAAATTCTACTTGTGACTCTACATATAAATTATTTTCTTTTACCTAATATTCTAATTTTTTATCCTGAACAACACCTCGCATTACAATTTTGCAATTGAGTGATTATATTCGGTATATAATTTCATAAGTCTAATTTATCTTTCGGTTTGAAAAACATAATATCTCCATTAATTATCCACTATCTATCTAAACTAAATCTTAATTCTTCTACCTTTTCACTGATTCCTCCTCCCTCTGGGATACGCCGTTGGCTCTTGGAAAGGAATAGTAACTTCTATCTTCTTTGCATCCCAGAACCCTTACCCAACCTAAGCAATGACATCACGATGTCAGCATAGGCACACAGCATTTTTGGCAGAAAGAAAATAATTATGTTTCTGAACGCGTAGGTTAAGCAACAGCGAGTGAAGGGTGTTTTCATGATATCAAACATCACATTTAAATCAAGGTTAGTCATCATGAGTTGTGCTGCTAAACTTGGAAATGACATCATTTAGGACTGTGAAACAGTCAAGCCTGCCTCCGTGTGAAGCATTTTTGCGTTCAACACTGCAGGAAGAGGAAGTGGAGCCATCCCACATTGAATGGATACCATAAAACGCCCCCACATGGTATCTCCCCCTCGCACAGCCACCACAGAAATTTTCCCATGAACAATAGTTTTTGTGGGTGAGTAGTGGAGGGGAATGAAGGATAACTGAACAGGCCTTTGATTAGATTAATGAGGTTGCAGACATGCTACAGATTCAGAGCCAGATACCTCATATAAGAACTTAGCCCAAGCCAGCCCATTTCTACGTTGAGAAATTCCATCTTCCTCCCATACTTGGATATTATTCCATGGATAGAAATCCTTCTGCCTAAATTCTACTCCAGAATCTGCTTTGGTTGTTGGGTCTGTGAAAAACTTATGTATGTATGCTTCCTTTTGCTAGTTGGCTGTATCTTGTAACTTATCATTATTCTGGTCTTTTGCAGAGATTCTTGAGCATCATCAGACAGCAAAGTCAAGCCAGGCTCCTTGCCTCCCTTCTTGAGAATGGAGTCCATGGACTCTGAGAGAAAGATAGTCGTTTCAAAGGAAACCAGGGAGAGTAATAACTATTCCTATGAGATTACCTTGGATGGCTCTGTTGATTTCAAGGGCCAGCCCTCTGTAAGAGCCAAGAGTGGAAAATGGAAGGCTTGTTACTATTTGATTGGTAAAGTCCTAATGAGAGCTACAGAATGAAAATATTGATATGATATGTTATTTTTCTGGTTCATCACTGGAATTGCTGTAATATGTGTGTGCAGGGTATGAAGTTTTTGAAAGGATGGCTTTCTATGGAATTGCATCCAACTTGGTGATATACATGACCAAGGGACTCCATGAAGGCACAGTTTCCTCGGCCAGGAACGTTAACAACTGGTCTGGAGCTGTCTGGATTACTCCTATACTTGGTGCCTATGTTGCAGATAGTTATCTTGGGCGTTACTGGACTTTTCTGATATCCTCCTTCATCTATCTTCTGGTACGGCAATTGATTATTGCATTCTTTTAAATTCTGAATCTTCTTTGATTAAGCCTGCCACGTACTGAAACTGAAATTTTATTACAGGTGTAGGCAGGTGTAGGATGTATTGGACAGTATCTAATATTGAAACTGAAACTGAAATTTTATTGTGTTGAAACTGAAATTTTATTGTGTTGGTCCAGTTTCATTGGGTTGAAACTGAAAATTTTATTGTGTTGGTGGACCTCTGCTGATGTATTAGACAGTAGAAATGTATATGCCATGAGTTATTTAATATTTAAAATGAATTGTAACTGTAAAATCCTACTTATATTTAATGTGCAGGGAATGGCTCTATTGACCCTTTCCGTTTCCTTGAAGTCACTGAAGCCTCATCCATGCGATGTTGGAGCAGAGGCAACATTATCATCATGCAAGAAGGCTTCTCCTCTGCAAATTGGGTTTTTCTTCATGGCTCTTTATGTTCTTGCAATAGGCACAGGTGGCACAAAGCCCAACATCTCAACTTTTGGTGCAGATCAGTTTGATGATTACTATGCGAAGGAAAAACTGCAGAAGAACTCTTTCTTCAACTGGTGGATGTTCAGTGTCTTCTTTGGGGCTCTGGTTGCCCAAAGTGTGATGGTCTACCTGCAGGAAAATGTGGGGTGGGGATTGGGATATGGAATTCCCACATTTGGCTTGTTTGTTTCAGTCATCATTTTCATGCTGGGCACTCCAATGTACAGGTACAAGAAGGTCAACAAAAGTGACAATCCCATTAATAGGGTGATAAGGGCTCTTGTGGCTGCCGTTGTGAAATGGAGAGTCCCGGTTCCTGCAGACCCTTCACAGCTTTATGAAGTTGATGAAGACAAAGAGTGTAATAAAAGAAGGATCTTTCATACCAACACCTTGAGGCAAGTTATGTCTTTTCTTTATTTAATGTTCATCCATATATTGGACAATCAATCATTTGGAATAATGGTAAGGTGCTTCCTTTTGAGGTAAAGCTTGGATTTGAGCTTGTGTCTACCTATTTAAAAACATTTTAGATTATTAGGCTTTCAGTAATCTGCTGACTCTTCCAGCTTCTCTGATTTCTCATATAATAAGGTTTAGATTTGAGACTCGACTCAACTACTTGTAAAGAGGTTAGGCTTTGGTTGGCCTATGAAACCTCTCTCATTTTTCAAGTAGTAAAAATTAAATTTGAGCCTGTGTTGAGGTGACTGAAAAAAAAGTTAGACATTGGCTTGTTCACCAACCTTTGGAGCCTCTCTCATTTCTCTAGTAAGACTTAAATTTGAACCTCATTTGAACCTCTGCTGAGGTGATTGAGAAGATATTAGGATTTCACTTGTCTACAGACCCTACCACACTATCATTTTTCAGCTAGCAAGTATTGGATTTGTGCCGATGCTGAGGTGATTGAAAAGAGGCTAGGATTCTACTAATTTGCCCTCCCATACTCTCATTTCTTAAGTAATAAGGTTTAGTTTTGAGCCTGTGTCTAGCTGGTATTTAAAACCAGATTAAATTTTTACTCATCTAACAACCCTCCCAAACCTCCAGAAAAAGAAGCTCTTACTTAAAAAAGTGAGTAGGTTTTGACTCATTTAGAGACCCTCCCAGGAAAAGAAAAGAGGCTATGCTTTATGACTCTTTAATGTGCTACCAGTATCTTTGAACTCCCAAGTCTTCTAAAGTCTGCCGTCACAGCCTTTGCTGTCAGGCGTGCACCAGCTGTGATTCTGAGCTGTCTTATTCTCTTGTATGTTTTTGGCTGTGATCGATTTTACAAAACATCCTGTGCCACCAAGCTTTTTCAGATACCAGCTGTATGCATAAGGACAACCCTTTCCACATTTAAGGAAGCCAACGGAGACCAGAAGAAATCTCCAGGCTTTGATTACTCGAGGTGTATCTGTGTCGGTCTCCTTCCACCACCAATGGAAGGAGAATTTAACTTACTGCCTAGATGAATATTGAATCTTAAAGAATATTCTGAGCTTTTGGAGACTGCCTTATCAAAGTGGTTACAACTCTTCCTCCATTGTCCTGAATCATAGTACAGGAAATAATTGTTTTAGGTGGAAAGGAATCCAGCAGGAAATGTGGACCATGAAAAAATGTTATATTCAGAACAAGGATAACTCTCATCTTGGCTATGCTTACTTGGATCATAGTCATCACACAAACACCATTGTCACAGACGGAAGTATCTCTAATCCTGAGTTTTTTGGTTTTTAGCAAAATTCCAAATTCTGTGACCTCTCCTACGACAAAGAACTTCTTTGTTAAGTTTTCAACTTGATATGAGCAAAGCAATGATTTCTAGAATTTCTAGCTCAGATCCTTAGTTGCATGCATACTTCTAGCGTATATTTAATTATTCAGATGGTGCTTTCTGGGTATGTTCAGAAACTTGTAAGTTGCTAATCCTCCATTGGGGACTTCGTTACGGTAAACACCAATTATAATATTTGCATTTGTTTATTCATTGCTGACAGAGGTTTGAAAATTTCAACATTAGAACATGTATTTTCAGGTTCCTCGACAAGGCAGCAACGAGATCAGAGAACGTGAGATGGCCGCTGTGCACTGTGACTCAGGTAGAAGAAACAAAGCAGATGATAGGAATGGTGCCAGTGTGGCTGGTGACACTGATACCCAGCACAATCCTGGCTCAGATCAACACATTCTTTGTGAAACAGGGCACCACCATGGACAGACACATTCTGGGCCACAGCAGAAGCTTCCAGATCCCTGCAGCATCTCTGGGTGTGGTCATAACACTTTCCACGCTCATATTTGTGCCCATCTATGATAGACTTTTTGTGCCATTAATGAAGAGATACACAGGAAACCCCAGAGGAATAACTCTCCTGCAGAGAATGGGGATTGGGTTTGTGATCCAGATAATGGTCATGGTTATTGCCTCAGCAGTGGAAGTAAAAAGACTCCAGGTCATATCACAGGTAGTAGGAATTCAGGATGATGTCTCCGTGCAAGTGCCCATAAGCATTTTCTGGCTGCTTCCTCAGTATGTAATGATGGGAGTTGCAGATGTTTTTACCACCATTGCCATGCTCGAGTTTTTTTATGATCAGTCCCCTGCAGAGATGCAGAGCCTTGGCACTGCATATTTCACCAGCAGCCTAGGGCTGGGAAATTTCATCAGCAGTTCCCTGGTTACCACTATTGAAAAGGTTACCACAAAAAAGGGAGGCATTCATGCTGAAGAGAGAGGCTGGATCACCAACAACCTGAATCACTCCCATCTGGACTACTACTATGCCTTGCTTGCTTTGCTCTGCTTCGTCAACATTATCTTCTTCTTCATAGTTGCAAAGTTTTATGTTTACAAGAAGCATGATGATGAAGATGGCAGAAGGCAGCCTGTGGCAGGGAACCCTGAAAACTCTGATCTTCAAGTGGTAAGAGCAGAAATGGACATGTTCTTACCCACCATGAAATGCCAAGCAGAAGATCAAGTACCCACAAACAGAGTTTGATGAGAAGGAAAAGAAGGGGCAATTATCATGTATAGGTATAGTTAGCAATAACATCCTCACTGACGTCTCAATTGACAAGTAATAGAATCAGTTGAGAAGACAGTCCTGCAAGCACAACCTTAAGGCTTAAATCGTGTACTACTGCATATTATTGTATTTCGGTTCTATAGTTATGACTTCACCGCAAGTAACAAAAGCTCTTACCCTAATTGAGAGATTCATGAATAAAGCAATCTCTCATCTCATAAGTAAAGCCCTGTAAACCTCCCTTTTTAAATTCGTGGTAGATTAAAATAACATTCTAAGCTGTCACGTAAGGGTTAGATTAGCACTCAATTTCTAAGAAAAGCATGATGGGATTTGTGAAGCATTCTCTCTGTTTCTTAACTTTGAGGCTCAATGCGCATCCGCTCAAGCATGTCTTAGGAGGGTCGGAAAATAAGTTAAAAATTAACATCTTTTTTAATGGTTGCTTTCCCCAAACCTAGGTCTTAAATAAGAACTCTTAAAGCATTCGGTACTGCCTTAAAGCAAAAAGTTTCAAAGTTATCAAGCACCTTAATCAATCGAATCTGATAAAAAATATTATGAACATCTTTTGAAGTAACTGCTTGAATATGTGTAGAATCGTATCGGATTGAGAAGACCATGGACATTTTAATTTTTAAATGGCTGATCAAATATGTGTAGCACCTTAATCCAATCTGATGGAGAATATTATGAACTATTTAAATGGCTGCTTGACTATATGTGGAATCGTATGTGATTGAAAAGATTTTGAACATTTTAAGTGGCTGATCGAAGATGTGTAGCTGTGGCCCAGGGTTGGGACTTAGGACTGCACCGCTTTCCAACTTCCAAATGATTTTTGTCATGGTTCTTGGACAGAGATTTGTCCCGGTGTCGTATTCGGATATGAAAAAGTAAAAACTTTGCTGGTTTGGTAATCGTGGAGGCACATTCGGATCTTAAAAAACGATGCTGCTCAAGTACTGTCTGCGTTGATTCGGCCAGTGTGAGTAGTGGGTTTACTTTCCTGAAAACTATATCGCCAAATACTGAGATATGGATATTCTTAGGTTCACTGCAATATAATAAACAAATTTGAAACTGAAATTGAATTCTACTCCTTGGATCTGGTAAGACTTCCCACCAGATTTCCTTTTACAGCTGAGTTAACATCTCATCTCACTGTTATTATTAATACAGTTCATCCAGTGGAATTGCAGTAGCGTATTGGAAATCCTTGCTGGCTCTTCTGCTGCAAAAGAAGCTGTGATGGGAGACTCTCCTCGGGAGGGCAGGCACGTACTGCCAATAAGAGCAGCGCATAATGCAGTTTTGGATGGATCCGTGGGGGCACTCCAGTTTGACCAGCCATTAATGGAGACTTTCTGTCATCAGAAGAAACACTGTGGAATTGAAACACATCGCAGAGGAGGAACCCACATACGTGTTGCAGTCTGAGTAGCGTCTGGTCTGTCATCTGGGAGAGAGATCGAGCTTGAGCTTCTAATCTTGATAGATAGCGAGCGGATCTGCTCTGCTGTGTACATCAGCAGCCAGCCACAATGCCGGCACGAAAACGTCATCCCCAGCAAAAGCCTGATCCAGAGGATTCATTACGGTCGTTGTTGTTAATGGCTGTGTTGGGTGGCCGAGCTATGAAGGTGCAAACAGTGATTCTTTGTTTGTTTGTTTTTGCACAGACAGCCTAGGTCTGCATGCGGCATGCGTATTGCATGGTCTTTGTCCTTGGTGGAAGAGGAATTCCATGCCCACTCATAGCTATGGGTCCTACGAATCTTTAATACTCTTCAAATGGTAAATGCTTTTCTTCTTTAAATCATCATACGGTTCCTATTGCTTATAGGCCCACATATTACTACGGAAGTGTAAGAAAAACACCCGTGTTACCCTTCATATTATTTATAAGCCCACGTATTACTAGGAAAGGGCAGGACATGATGTTTAGATGACCCACGTCTGCAGGGTTGGTTCCTCATTCTTTTGTAGTTACGCTTTTATTATCAATCATAAGTTCCTAGATAACCGGGTAACCACCCATCACAATTCAACTCATTGAAAGGTATGGTTAATAAAAACTAGTTGACCTTTATCGGTTAGCTTCTGTACGAAGCGTTATAGTTAGGCGACTTATTGATATATTTCTTGGCCTTTAAAAGCCATAGTTATTGTTGGCAGAAACATATGGTTAACCGAGTATTTTATAGAACTTAAATAAAATGCTACCATGTGTTACATCACTATACCTATTCGAGTTAAACCTCTCACTTGTAAACCACCAGCTACATATTTTAATAAATCGCAATGCCATATGGATGAAGGCAAGAGTTATTCATTAAGTTGAAAAGACCATCATTCGAAGTGAGGCTAAGTTACATGTTTCTTAAGTCTTAAGACATGGGTTCAAGCTTGAACATAAGATTTCACTTCGCAAGATGAACATTAAGTCTCCAAGTAATGACATGTTAATTATTACTTAATCTAAAAGTATCTTAAAGTGTGATTCAAATTTGCAAACTTTTCCTTATATAATATTATCATTGTGATTTGCTATTACATTGGCTATATTTCACTTGGTGGTATTGATTAAGTAGTTAGGAACCAATGTATGATTATGGATGTTTCTCTAGCAAATAATCTAATTTTTTCAACAAATCTAATTTTTCTCTCTTTGATTTTTCTTCAATGGATTTAATTTCTCTAGAATTCCTCAATGGGGAAATCTATATTACTCCTAACTTCTTCAACTAATGTTGAAATTTTTATTTCTTTTAATGATGCAAAAATTTCTATTGATTTTCAAAATATAGATTTACAAGTTGGTAAGAAAAAGGTTGTGATGCCTTCTTTTAATGATTTTATGCAACTAAGATACTTGATTTTGTTCTTTCTAATGATGTATATGAGTCATTGGTTGTTGATCTTTCATCACAATATCTGTTCATTCAAGTTTTGGGTTACTTGCCTCATAATTGAAGTTTCATTTTGCAGTTAAATGATATGATGAGAGAACGTAATACCCAAGTCCATCATGTTACTTGTTATTTTTTTTTTTGCTTGTTGAGTTAGGTAATGCTTCAATGGTGTAGCGTGCCCTAGATATAGGGTCTCTTATACATAAGTATGCATCCAAATTTTGATATCTAATCTAAAGAATATGCTAAAGTTCCATGTTTTGTTAAGTTATATAGTATTGATGAGGGGTGAGTTACCCCTACGCTCAAACATACGAATCACAAGCATTCACACACAATCCGATCGAATTCTGTGGATGGGACTAGTTGTGGCATCTAGGTTGTTATGCTTTGATTGTAGTTCATTGTGTTCCCACTTAGACTAGTGGTACCTTTGTCACATATGGTTCAGTCCAAAGTGAGGCATATGATGTTGTCGAATTTCTTTGCTACTCCTAATGATAATAAATAGATGAATTAATTAAACTAATGAATAATGGAAAACAAAATCTAACTAGCCTATGACAATGGGTAATCGTTCTTAATTATCTATACACATCTTGGAATTCATGAAACTACTTCTGGGATTGCCAAGTATATGTCACTAGTTATGCCAAATTATACACCTTTGGATTACCAAGTGTCTACACTTAAATGCTTAAAATTAAGGCATACACATTTTGCTTAATAACAAGAAAAATACATAACAATAAATGGAAATATTTAACTAAATAAAGCATTAAATAATTAAAGCAACAATAATCTAAGTGGATGTTACAATGATGGAAGTAATCTCAATCTTTATTGCTAGTCATGTAATGTGTCCAAGTACATTACACTCGAACAAAGGTGTCATACGATTACAAACATTACATTGTGAGCATGCACTAGGAATAATAGACTTAAAAGAGAAGAAACTAAAAATTAAAACTATCTTGAAAACTAACTCAAAACATGAGCCTAGACATTGTATTTATAGGCCAAAGTATATACCCTGACATCAAGTACCCGATGTTGCATCTAGGCCTTGACGTTGTGTACATGATGTTGCAACCCTAACGTCGAAGCAGACAAAAAAAAAATGATTCATTAGATGTCAAGGCTTCAATGTCAAGATAGGAAAATCATGACTCATCATACCCCCATGAGTGAATGAAAACTTGTTCTCGAGTTAAAAAAAATGAGGAACAAGTTTCTCACAAAATATTGGGTAGGTATGGGATTATTGACTAACATACAAACTAACTCAAGTAGAATAGACAAACAATGAGTGCCCAAGTATATAGAGTTACAAGCTTTACAAAATTGGGTGTTCATGATAAGAGAAGTGAACACCCTGGAAAAAAAACCTGACATCCAACACCTCTTGGTAGTTGAAGAGAGAGATAGAAGATCCAATGATCATGAACGATCATTGTCACAAGATACTACTGCATCATCCTTACTAAGGATAGTCCTACTTCCAGTCCATGCTTCCCACTGCAATCACAACAGAATCATGAATTAGTATGTAATGTGTAACACATAGCTATTAAGTACCTTGTCTCATTGGTGGTTACTCTTGACTAGGTTGTGATTGTGGTAGATTGATTTCTTAAGTAGTGTTAGTGGGAAGGTTGACAAATAGGGTAAAATAAATAAGTGGTCCATTAAATTTGAAAAAGTTTAACATAAGGAAATAATTGAAGAGGATGTAACAATTCACAATAATAAAAAGAAATTTTATTGAAAAATGTTGTCGAGATGTGCACAATTGGATGTTATTAATTGGGCAAATAAAAAGATTTGATTGTAAAAGTGACTAAGGGTAAAGAACTTAACTAATCCAACCAAAAGATATGCAAGTGGATCCTCCCCAAAGTAGGCACAGGCCTTTTATGCCCTTGCATAACTTCAAACCAAAAAGTTTGTGGGCTTCATGGATGATTAATGGTTACAAAAGGTTAAGTATAAAAACCTAGAAGAAACTAACTAAGAATTTCGACACATCAAACCAAGACATTGAATCAAGAACATGAAACCAACAATGAGGCGAGACATGGAAAGTATAGATGGATGAGAGATAGTGGAATGGTGTTCCTAATTAAGGTCACATGAATTCCCTTCTAGATTTTGTGGTTAAATGACTTGATAGGATCCATCCTTAGTCCAAACCAAAACCAACACCAATCCACCCCTTGAGACACAGGAGTGCTCTCATAGAACAACCAACATTCCTTATTAAAGAAGAAAAGAGAAGTAGGAAGTGAGGAAGGGCCTTAGTTAGAGGGGACCTTTAAGCATGGGTACATGTCTTTCTAGTCCCATAACCAGTTCTTGTAGCTCGTTTATTTTGTCAAAGGGGCGTGCTTTGAATTCCCATCATTTTTTTTTAAATGGGAACCATACCATGCAAAGACACATGCATTTATTTTGTCCAAGGGGTGTACTTTGAATCCCATCATTTTTTTTATAAGAACCACACCATGTAAGGACTTATTTAGCTTCCTTTTATTAGTTGACATGGAACGGTAAGAAATCCATGAAAACACACATCCACCTAGGTAAATAAAAAAACATAAAGAATATCAAATCCCCTTGAAGCCACACCCTGTTCAAACCTTTTAATCCTTTCCAATTTTGGAAACTACCAAAGTCACAAATTTTTTAAAGTTATATTAATAAAAAATGGATTGCCTGTTTCCAAAACAAGGAAAACCATAGAATTTGTGGATGGGTGAATGTTGTGAACTCACTTCTTTTTGCATGAAAAAGAAACCATGTCCTAATCATCCGTAATGAAATTTAAAGCCAAAAACTAGGCACCAATAATCAAATAATAGAAATAGTACATACCACCATTAATCAACGCATTACCACTGTACCTGGCACTTATTAACAAAAAGTTAGAAAATCACACAAAAATAAAAGAAAATATAAAAAGGTGTAAAATATTCAAGAAATAACAAATGTACTAATGATGGTGCAAAACAAAAATTTGAAAATATTAATAACATGAAAACAAAAATATGTAAAGTAAAGAATGTGCAAAACAAAAAGTTGTAAAACAAGAAGATGAAAAACACTTAAGAATCCTAAAGACTAAAATGTGGGGTAACCCTCACAACTAAACATTTGGCCATGAAAAGTATTAATAAGTGGATAATTTGGATCCATGCATGTATGAAACATTAGTAACCATTCATGCCCTAGTTGTTGGGTGTCTATTGGTGGTGAGGTGGCTGGGTAGAACAATCGTCAATCACACACTTATTTGTTAAATGTATGGTGGGTCAGGGTATGAGGTGTGTTAACATTATGGATGGTTGACCCATGATTACACCCTTGATTATGAGGTGGTATGCATGGATTTATTTTTCTTCCCATGTTTGTAGATTCATTGGGTGGAGGTGGAATTGGAGTATGGATAGATGGTGGCCCTTGTGTATGGTTGAAGGATGTTGGTTTAGACAAGGAAGGTGGTGCACTAGATTTTCATTGTGTTGGCTTAAATGATGTGGTGGGTCTATGCATGGTTTTCCTTGCCTTATGACCTTTCCTCTAGAAGGGATGTTTTCAATGTTGCAGTTAGGATCCACTAGTATCAGCATGTCTTTGCACATTTGCAGCACAAGCGACACTCCTTTGTTGATACTGTGGTGCTAAACCTTCATGAGTTATTGGTGATGGCATTGGAGGAGGTGAATTATGAAAATATCAAGGGTAATTTGGATGGTAAGAGTTACAAGGTGGTGATCTTTTAGGGGATGTCATGTATTGATAGTACTCAGGAGAGTGGTAGTGGCGATTTGAAGTGGAGGACGTTGAACTAGTTGAACATAATATCCATGTGGTTCTGGCAAATATGACTGATTTGGTGGTGGCCTTCCCCATGACTATGGTTGTTGCCACTGTGGTTGATGACTATGTTGTGGCTGGTGGTAAGTCCCCCTAGGATGGTATGATCAATTGTAGAACTATCTATAAGTACCTTGTGGGAGAGGAAATCTCCCAGGCATGTGCTTTTGCACAAACTTTGGATTTAAGGAACCTACCCAATACTCTCATAGATGCAACAAGACTAGGAAATGGCCATTCATATGATCATATATGTAGATGTCACATCCATTATCTTCATCTATGGTGGAGTTGTTAGCCTCACTTTTGTCATCCACTTTTCTCGTTTGCTGAAAAGTGTTCCTCACTATTTCTTGGTTCTGTGTCCTCTATTTATTGTGTTCACTGGGTGTGTGTTGCATAATTTTCTCTGTGACCATCTCAATAAGGGTTGTAACATTTTCATTTATCTAGTTAGACATCCTATTGAATTTTGCTTCTAGATCATCAATAGACTCTTCTATCGATAAAGTTCATTGCAAAATCACCTTATCGAGGGTAGTTTCATTTTCCTTACCATAAATTTGGGCCTCCTTTGATTGAAGAGTTGGGTCCCATTGATGTTTCTTGACATTCTTCCATTTTCACATCTCTCCTTCTTCTTTTGCCACATGTGTTATTAGCTATTTGATCTAATGGGCTTGGAGCTCATATAATTGCCCTAGGGCATACATCCCAAGGATTGCTCTTGTTTCATTGTGAAGCCCATCTATGATGTGGCAAAGTTGCTCTTCCCTGGAGAAACCATGTCTTGGACATCAATTTAGTAAGGCATAATATCTATCTAAGGCCAAGTCCAAGGGTTCATGTTGTTCTTGTTTCCACTCTTGGA
Source organism: Gnetum montanum (assembly GCA_015680685.1). Classification (NCBI taxonomy): domain Eukaryota; kingdom Viridiplantae; phylum Streptophyta; class Gnetopsida; order Gnetales; family Gnetaceae; genus Gnetum; species Gnetum montanum. The sequence goes on along the minus strand of MNCI01007062.1, from coordinate 279,108 downwards.
TTTGTCTCCTTGGATTGGACACTCTTTGATAGGTTTGGTATTTCTCGTTGAAAAGTTTTATCATTATAGACCATCATTGGATTGAGTTTGTTCATAATGACATATACAACATTTTGCCTCTATCAATTAGTATCCTAGGAAAGAGCTCAAGCTTTTGCCACTGACTTTTCACATTGTAGAATGCACATGCATCATGGAAGGCTTGCAAATGATGTTGCAGATCTGCATTAGAGCCTCCTACAAATTGAGGAAGATTGTTCATATCAAGCTTAGGTAGATAACTCTTTTGCGATTCTTGTGAGATATCCTAACTACCTTTGTGATATGCATTAGGCTCTTAGTGGCCAATATGGATTCATCATCATCAAACAAATTGTGAGGGAAATTTCTATTTGGTTGATGGTGACGATTAGACTTGTGTTCATGTTGATGACCTTGAGTGTGTTTGTGGTTCAATTTTTACTTTTATTCTAATCCTTTAGTGGATTTCTATCTCTACACCTACGTTCATCTTTGTCAGAATTAGATGTTGAAAGGGAAGAGGAGGATGAGGAACTAGAAGAATTGCCATGGCTTCTATGGTGTTCTTCGAGGTCCCTTGGTTTGTTATTTCTATGTTTTAAGGAGGTCTTAGGCCTTGAGGCCTTCCCTAGTCTAGGACCTACGTCATCTCCTCTAAGATTGTTTGTCTTCAGTGAATCTAGTCTTTGAGTGTCATCAGGGTGGTCATGGTCATAAGAAACACCTACATAAGGTTGATCTCTCCAATCTTCATCATCATATATCTCATTAGTTCTCCAATGACTATGTTCACTATACAACACATAGTCACTTTCATGTGAGAGAGACATTGTTCTTGGTTTATGGTGTGTGAGAGTTAATAGCTTCTGAAAGATATATCATTAATTCCTTTTATAGCTATCTTCTATAATATAACTAATCTAAATAACTAGCACCATCCTTGGCAATGGCACCAATGATGAGCAGCGAGGTACCCCTATGCTTAGCCATACGAATCACAAACGTTCATGCACAATTCGATCAAATTCCAAGGATGGGACTAGTTGTGGCATCTAGGTTGTTATGCTCTGATCGTAGTTCATTATCTTCCCACTTGGACTAGTGGTAGCTTCATCATGTATGGTTTAGTCCAGAGTGAGGCATATGATGTTGTCTAATTTCTATGCTACTCCTTATGATAATAAAGAGATGAATTAATTAAACTAATGAATAATAAAAAAAATCTAACTAGCCTATGGTGATGGGTAACCATTCTTAATCGTCTCTACACATCTTGAACTTTGTGAAATTGCTTTTGGGATTGCCAAGTATATGTCACTAGTTATGCCAAACTATACACCTCTGGATTACCAAGTATCTACACTTAAATGCTCATGACTAAGGCATACACATTTTGCTTAATAACAAGAACAATAAATAACAATAAATGAAAATATTTAACTAAATAAAGCATTAAATAATTAAAGCAAAAATAATCTAAGTGGTTGTTGCAATGATGGAAGTAATCTAAATCTTTATTTCTATTCATGTAATGTGTTCAAGTACATCACACTCGAACAAAGGTGTTGTACGATTACAAACATCACACTGTGAGCATGCACTGTTAATAGTAGACTTAAAAGAGAAGAAACTAAAAATTAAAACTATCTTAAAAAATAACTCAAAATAGGAGCCTAGGCATTGTATTTATAGGCCAGAGTATATACCTCAATGTTAGGTACATGACATTGCATCTAAGCTGCAACGTCACGTACCCAATGTTAGAGTCGACAGAAAACAACAATTCATCAGATGTTAAGGCTTTGATGTCAAGATAGGTAAATCATGACTCATCAAGTCTTCCATTGATTTTTCAAAAAGCTGAGCAAAAAATTATAAGTTTTATTGGTCTCATTAAGCATATGGATTTTATTTTTATAACTTTTGATTTTTGTAGATTTTTTGTTGTTGTTGAAATGAACCTTCTTAATCATAAAAAGGCATTGGTATTATAGGCAGGAGGTAAGACTTATATCCAACCAATTATATATTATGATGCGGAGATCCCATGGATTCTACAATCCAAGCTCTCTCAATGTCACAAAAATAACAAATTTGAACAAGAAAAGAAAATGAAAGCTTTATTCTTGCTCAAATGGAGAAATTATAGTTGAAAGGAGGCACAAATTCCCAAGGATAGACAAGAGATTCAATCAAATTCTCTCTCACACACTCAATCAAATAAAACACACTCTCACATGGATGGTGATCAAGGCACCTTGCCAAGATCCTATCTCTCTCTACTCTTCTCTCAACTCACCTCTCTCCCCCTAAACTCTCTATTCTCTCTCTTTAAACTTTCTTTAGACTCTCTTAATCAAATTGAAGGTTAGAGGGGTATATTTATACCATTTTTCCATTTTTTACTTCATCTTCCCTTCAATTTATCATTCAATTGAATGTTCATTATCTGTGGTAGACATCTTCAAGAAACATGAGATGTCTCCCCCAAGTGCAAAAGTTATCAAAGTAGATGTCTTTGAGAAATAGGAGACATCTCTCTCAAGTGAAAATGTTATTAGAGTAGATGCTTTTGAAGTGGAATAGACATCTACTATGTAGTGTAGACATCTAATTGTTAGTGTAGACATTTATCCTACTAAGGTCAAAGCTAAAAATGCTTGTTTTAAGGCCTAGAACCTTTGGACACCTCCAAACAAGTCCTCATAGCCCCCAAAACATCCTAAAGTCATCAAAATAACCCCAAAATACTTCCAAACATGCCAAAACTATAGGGAAAGATCCCATCAATGCAAAGATATTACTTTGGCTTATTTGATGTCCACATCTATACCTTCCTCCTTCAAAAGACTCTTGATTTCCATACAAGATGCCTTTACACTTGAAATAGCTATTTCCCCCTCACACAGGCCACAATTCACACACAAACCAAATCACAACACACATAGCATGATTAGAGCTTATAACATTTTGTCTCTACCATTCAAAACTTATTTCAAAAACACATATAAATACACAATACAATGTTTGCATGACACACATAAACACACACACATACAAACTAGCACAATTTTGTGCTTACATCATAATGGATAAATTCATGAAAGAAGAGTGGATATGGTCGTTTCACTCAAAGGCTTCACCATGATTCCATTTTGAGACCACCAAATCCCATGTGTTTCTTCCATGACCTACAACAAAATAAGATTATGGAAATTGAAAAGGATTAGGTCTCCTCAAATCAATTTCCCTTCTTCCATCAATTTTCCTCTTCTTCACCTTCTTCTTATTGATGTTTGGAAGACTATCATCTAGGTCCCTTTCACCATCAACAACATAATAACTTGGATTATCTTCATGCTACTTATCCATTTCACAACCAAGAAAATCAAGTCCTTTAATACATTTAAAAAATTCATTCTTTTCATAATGCAGAAAAAACATCTCCAATTTTTTGAAAAATCATATCACTATCATTGTCTTCACCAACATCAATAAAAATATTTCCATAATGACTATGCCAATATGCATCATCATCAAACACATTACCATTATTAGTCTTCTTCTGGCTAACAATGACATACAAAATTACATTACTTGTATCAAACGAAATAGGACTCACAACGTTATGATAATCACTACAAAGATCATGATTCTCATCATCACAATTGAACAAACCACTACCAAGGTGAAGTGAAAAACTAGCATCCATCACACTAGCTTCAACATGAGAGACATTACTACCATTAACAAGGTAAAGCTTAGACTCACTTGCCTCTTCATGGCTTCTCTCATCCATCTTTGCTTCAACTTGATCTTCAACATATGGCTATTCAATCGTAGCAAAGATTGAAGGTTGAAGATCCCAAATAGGAGTTCCAAATTCCAATGGCTTCTCCTCTTCAAAGGAATCATCAACAAGTTCTTCATTCCGTTTTGGAGATACCAACTTAAAAGATAAACTCTCCTCCATGGATTTGACATCATTTTCATTAAAAGAGTCATTAAAGCAATCATTCTTCCACACACCTTAGCTAGAATACTCCCTTATCTCCCATGAGATAGCCTCAACTTGGCTTAGAATCTCCTTCTCCTTACCACAAGGTATAGAATAATTGCAAAAAGTATAATAATCATACCTTCTAGTAATGCTCTTGACCCTTGTTGAAGAAGTCCCTTGATCCTTACCACTCCTTTGGCTTGGATCCTTTACCTCCCATGACTCATGAGGTAGGAAATCTCCTTGATTAGTAACATACATCATGTTGGAACTTAAAGATCTCTTGGTCTCTTTAATGAAGTTCTTGGTTTCCTTCCTTGAAACCTTGGAGTATTAAGCACTCTGCTCAATAGGAGATTCTTAAGAACTCATTTTCTCATTGATATCTACTTTGTCATATCTTTCTTCTTCCTCATTTCCTTGATTAACATTTACATTTTCCATAAAAGTGCAAGAATTAATTTATGTTTCATCTTTAATCACAAGAGGTCTACTTTTATTAGAGGATTCTTTCTTTTCTAAGATTTGGAGTTCCTTTCTCTTGGAAACCTTTGGCATATTACACTCCCATTTTTTGTGTCCATTTTCACCACAATTGAAGCATTGAAGGTTTGATGCATAGCCATTTCCTTTAGAATTTACATTCTTAGAGTAGTCCTTCTTGGGATCTTGGCCCTCCATGATATTCTCTTGCTTCTCATTGGTGTCTTCTTTTGAATTTCCATTCTCCTTGGCTCCTTTCTTAGTTTCAAAACCTTTGGAGTTCTTGTCCTTAAAAGATTTAGAACCTCTAGTGTAGCCTTGAAGTTTCTTCTTAGCCTTAAGAGCCAATTCAAAAGCCTCATCCAATGTTTGGGGCTCATAGAAGGTTAGATCTTGTTGATACTCCCTTTTAAGTCCTCCTTGAAAGTCAGATGCTTGTTCATAATCATCCTAATGAACTTTTTCAAGGTAAAAAGATTTACAAAAATCCATGTAGTAATCCTTTGCACTCTTAGCACCTTGCCTGAGGGACTTCAATTTTTGGATGGCCTCTTTTTATGATGGGTCTTCTAAAATTCTTGCTTAAGCATGAACTGCATTAAAAACCAGTCCTTGATAGGAGTACCATTTTTCACCTTGTAAGAATGACTTTCCATCTCCCACCATACAATTACTATGCCTTCCAATTTGGTTTCAGGAAAAGACACCTTTTGATGATTTTCCACATCTTCAAGTTCAAAGTACTTGTTAATCATTTTTAGCCAATAGAGAAAAGCTTCAGTTCCTTCCATGACATTAAAGGATTTGACTTCAACATGAGGAATCCTAAAGCATGTCTAAAAAATTTTGTAATAATGACTTCAATTCCTTCACCTTGCTTCCTTTGATGCCTAGAAGGAAGTTCCTTTTTATCGTTTTTAGGAAATTTGAAGCCTTGAGATTTATTTTCAACACTAAGAGCATGAAGAAAAGCATCATCTTGAGCTTCTCCTTCTTCAAAGTGTTCATCTTCAAAAGGAATATCATCTTTAAGGAATTGCATTGAGGAATGTCTTGAAGAATGCCTTGGTGAAGAATTGCATGACATGCACCCTTGCTTGGCTACTTTTGGTGAAGAAGTAGGTTCTTTGTTCTCTTCATGCTTTTCAATTTTCATAGCAATGAGCTTGAGAACATTTCTCATGTCATCCATGTCTCTTGAAAAATCTTGAACTATCTTCTTCTTTGGAGGCATGATGGAAATTGATCTAAAAGGAAATTTTCATAAAATTCTACAAGGAAAGGTGAAAGTTTCAAGATTTCTCAAGGAATGGGATAAGAAATTCTTAGATCTTAAGAGAAATAGGCATAAGATCTTCCAACCCTAGCTATTACAAGTAAATGAATGTCAAATTCCATAATTATCTTCCAATTATTGAAATATTTGACAAACTTAGGGATCAAAGGAAAATTTTAAAACCCTAGGATGAGTTATTCAAGTAGTAAGAGAGAATTCATCCAAGCTTGAGAGTTTGAAGAGATTCTTTGCAATTGAGATGCGAATTATTCACTTGAATGCAATTTTCTTCAATACCAAGCTTCTTTGATACCAATATAATGAGGAGCTCCCATGGATTTCACAATCCAAGCTCTCTCAATGTCACAAAAATAGCAAATTTGAATAAGAAAAGAAAATGAAAGCTTTATTCTTGCTCAAATGGAGAAATTACAGCTAAAAGGAAGCAAAAATTCCCAAGGATAGACAAGAGATTCAATAAAATTCTCACACACACACTCAATCAAAGAAAACACACTCTCACATGGATGATGATCAAGGCACCTTGCCAAGATCCTATCTCTCTCTACTCTTCTCTCAACTCACCTCTCTCCCCATAAACTCTCTATTCTCTTCCTCTTTCTCTCTTTCTCTCTCTTTAAACTTTCTTTAGATTCTCTTAATTAAATTGAAGGAATAAGAGGTCTATTTATACCTTTTCTCCTATTTTCTCTTCATCTTCCCTCCAATTTATCATTCAATTGAGTGTTTATTAAAATCTATGATGGACATATTCAAGAAACAGGGGATGTCTCTCCAAAGTATAGAAGGTATCAGAGTAGATGTCTTTGAGGTGTAGTAGATGTCTATCTTGCTAGGGTCAAAGTTAAAGATGCTTGTTTTAAAGCCTAGAACCTCCAAACAAGTCCCCATAGCCCCTAGAACACCCTAAAGTAATCAAAATGACCCCAAAACACTTCCAAAAATGCCAAAACTTCAAGGAAAGATCCCATTAATGGAAAGATATTACTCTAGTTTGTTTGATGTCCACATCATATTATAATCTTTCTAATTATTTCAACTTTTTTATCATGAAGGACATTTGTTTACAACTTGTCCTTTTCTTCTAAAGAAGACAAAAAATGTATTGAAATTGAAAATAGAGGAAGTTAAAAATATAAAAATTTAAGTAATGATGAGAATGATCAAATGACAATAAAGAATCCAGAGAAGATGGAAGCTCCTATATATATTATTACTAGTATTAAAGAAAGTATTAAGCATCTCAGACAAATAGCTTTTAAAGATAAAGTTTTCCTTGTTTGAAAAGAATACAATTAATTCAAAGATTAAAACTAGTATCCACAAGAAGCTTATTATTGATGGTAGAAATTCTTGACATAAGATTAATAAAAAGCAACAAGTTGAAGATCTTCCTTAAGTGGTACCACTATCTTACTTTGATACAACTCTCTATCTTAAATCCTTTTGCTATTTTACATTTAAGCATGGATGCTGAAAAGTGATGGGACACGATATCACATGGGTCACGATATCGCATCCCTCATGATATCGCGTATGTGATATCGCGGTGCATCGTCATATCTATAAATAAGAGGCAGCTCTCCCTTGTTTCATCATCCTAGGATAGACAGTAGTAAAACTTTGGTAGATTGATCACTCCAAAGATAGAATATTTTCCATGTGCCCATAGTAGGAGTCCTAAAGTGAACAGATCTTTATTCCAACAAACATTGTACCTGAACACAAGTTTGTGTATGATAATAAAGACGAGCTTCTTCGATAAACCTTGCAGTGCATGGAATAGGCTAATTAGGATTTTATTTATTGTTATTTAATGTTTATCATTTACATGCTTTATTAGGAATTAAATCTTTCTCAACCCTTCTCTCCTAGTTAAGTGCCTCAGTATGACAGCTTCGAGCATGTGCGTTATGCATGGTGATCCCAGCAATGAGTAGCATTTGGTAGCCACGATTACATCAGTTCAAGGTGTGTACAGTAAGTGGGAATGGATGCTAATGCTAGGTTAATTTAGACTTAGTTAGTTAGTTAGAGTTAGTGATTATTCTCTTCAATCCTTCACCTCAATAACATAGGAGATAAAATAGAAAAAGACTATAAAAATCATATACCTTAGACTTACTTAACCATACACCGTGACAAATACAAGTAAGTCTAGGAAGACAACGAATGATTAACCCTAAGTGTTCCATGAGGCTTGTAGGTACTTAGTCTGCGGAGTTCAACCAGATCATGCATGCTATGCTCATATTCATATGGTTGAGTGTAGGGGTACCTCACCACTCATCATAGGCGCCGTTGCTGGGGACTAAGTGTTTGTGCGCTAAGTAGAACATAAGAGATCACTCACATCGTTGGGAACGTAAACAAACCTTAGGGTTAATTAAATTTTTTTTATAATGGTTAAATAGCACACCGAATAATAAACATGTCTTCTTCTTTGAATAAGAGTAATTCACCACCTAGGGACAATACTAGAGACATTTAGCAATCAAAAACACATAATCTAAATCCGCCAGTGCCTCAACAATATAGGGTGGTATATACTCATCCTGATGAGTATATACATGATTTTACTTTTATCCTCCATCAAGATGAATAGATGCGCTGGAGAGATTTGAAAGGTAACATAGTGTTACCTCCAAATCGGTCAGTCCCAAACATGCTCCTTCGTGCTTTGGCACAGATTGGCATGACACAGCTCTATGCTGAATACATTATAGGTGACTTTGATACAAGGGATTATCATCCCACAGAAGCACAACGTATGAGGGACTCAAGGCAGGAGAGCCAACATACACTATTGAAGGGCAAAGAGGTCCCCCACATCCTAAGTGAAATAGGAGATGGTGAACCACTTATAACGGGTTCGCTATCGAAAGATGTTCCTCCTTCTAATGATAGTGAGGAGGTGGGGTATCAGAACCTACACTCCACAATACACAACCCTGGTTCTGGTCCCTGTGAACACCAACTATTCACTGAGGGAACAAAAATACATGACAAGGATGGGCACTTGGATCGTCATCACGATCAGGGCCGAAGCCATAGAAGAGAAGGTAGGAAACATCGTCATGGTAATCATTCTCCTTTTTCTTCCTCTTCTTCACATAATTCACCCTCTCCTTTCACATTTGGGCATAGCCATCACGAGCACAACGGTGAGGATAGAGGTAGGAAAATTGAGAGACCTCGATGAGAGAGTTGAGAAAGAGGACAAGGGCATGAACGAAGGGAAAGTAGGGAACAATGTAGACATCACAGGCATCATGAAAGAGATGATCATGACAAACCCCTACTTGCCATCCAAAGCATGATAAATATAATGGAGGCAATGAGAATACCAACAAGGCATTTAAAAGATAGTAGGATCAAGCATTTAGACATGAACAATATCCCACTCTTTGAAGGGGGATACAACGCTGATCCGCAACATCATTTACAAGAATTCCATGATGCCTACGCCTTGCAAAATATAGAGAATGAGGGGTAGAAACTTAAGTTGTTTCCCAGGACACTCATTAAGGAAGTAGAGAGTTGGTACCAATCCTTAGGACCAGAAACCATTAGGAGGTGGAGTACAATGTTAGAACTCTTCAACGATAAATACCAAATGTACTCTAGATTTTCTAACTTGCGTAAGCAAATCCAAGGATGGAAGCAAGGTACTCATGAACCCTTGGATGTTGCCATGGGCCGCTACTACACATTGTTACATCATTGCCCAGGCCATGGTTACACACAGTGGGTTACGGATAGTGGGATCAACTCTGCCACATCGTAGATGGGCTAAGGCATGAGACTAGTAGAACCCTTGGGACTTATGCCCAAGGGAGATTATTAGAACTTAGAGCCCATGAAATTCATCTCTTGTTGGAACAAGTAGCAAAAGAAGAAGGGGAGCTACAAAAAAGAGAAAGTACGGAAGAATAAAATTATGATCCTTCCCTTCGGAAGAAGGGAGTGAAATTTTGTGATGAAGAGGATGAGTCACCAATCGAAGAGTTGGTGAACAAAAAAACCTTGCCGATTCAAAACTAACAACAAAAGTATCGGCTAAGGTGGATCAATTGTGGGATTCCTTAGAATCTAGAATTGAAACTATCTTGAAAATCATAGAAGAGTCTAAGGTGGAATGAAGTAGTGACAAGAACAAGACAAAGTGAAGAGATTTAGGCCTTGCACATTACAAGGGTAAGGGAAAAATTACTATCTTCGATGAGGTTGTGGATTCGGACATAGACAATGATAGTGGATGTGAGATCTGCCACTATGACCATCCTAAGGGATGTTGTCCAATCATCTCACATCTACAAGAGTCTGGGGTGTATGCACTCAACCCAAGACTCAACAAATGAAAGACACCTCGTAGGTTACCTTATCCTCAAGGTAACCCAAGACAGTTCCACCAACCATTGACATACTATCCAAGTGGAACTCCACCACAACCCATCGTACAACATCAACAGTGGCAATACCCACAGTCATGGGGGATGCCACCACCGACACAACAGTATCCTTACCGGCAATCTGATCCTTACAACTATTATGTGCAGCAGTCGATTTCTCCAAATGATTCTATGGGTCACATAACCCCACCATGTTACTATGGAGTTCAGGAGTATTTTAGGACTCCTTCTTCTTTGGGAGATGCCCCATGCCCATACTATCCTCCAAATCCATCCGCATCTCTTACGCCGGTAGCTCCACCACCAATTGCTCTAACAAGGCCCAAGGTAATTCCCACTCAATCATGACAACCCGATATCACGAGGGCTCCCAATCCTCAATTCTCAGTTGGTTCTAAAAATTATATGCCAAAAAGACCTTTCTTTAGGACCAAAAATCCAACCAAGCCCTCGCCTTCACAAGCGGTTGAACATCTAAACACCTCCATATAAAATAAGATTTCGGGATCCCCTTCAACCTAGAAATTAAGGCCAATGCACATGGTTATTTTAACACATACCATTACCGAATGGATTAAGGTAGCCCACCTTCCCAAGAAATTATCTAATCTAGGAAGCCCCCTAATTTATCTCCAAGTCACTGGGAATGAACCTCATAAGGCTCTTCTTGACTTAGGCTCTGGAGCCAACTTAATTTCTCAAGAATTGTATAAAACCTGGAACCTACCTCCACTCAAGAAGAGCAATATTCTCTTAGAGCTGGCTAACCAATCCATCACTATTCCTCTGGGACAGGTTGAGGACATTTTCACCACCATTGGTGGTTGTTCATACTCGGTTGATTTCCTAGTGATCCAAATAAACAATGACAAAGGGGACTTCCTGATAATAATGGGAAGGGCATGGCTGAGCATAGTAGACGTGCATCTAGGAATTCGTAATATTTTCCTAGAAATATCCAAGAAAAATACCTTTGGAAAGATTGAGAAGAAGAAATTTCCATGCATCGCATATAGTGACACATGGTGCCATTGCGTGCAGAAATCATGGGTAATGCAGAGTTTAACATTGCTTGCATGCAATCGGTGTGCATAAGACATCGACATACAAAAGTGCCTATATGCAGTAGCCACACAACAAGAAAACACCCAGTGGTTGATGGCTGACCAAGAGAACAATTCAATGACATGCATGGAAATGACTGAGGGGATAACGAGTACTTACATTAAAAGCATGGATGCACTTGAGCAGGTCCGTAACCAACTTCCAGTCCTTAACCCTAAAAACATTAACTGGGGGAAGTTGGAGATTCTTGAGAAATTTAAACAAGAGCCCCTAGATTTAAAACCGTTGCCCACCGGTTTGGAATACATGACCCTTAAAAATGGAAAATCGGTAATCATCAACGCAAAGCTCACCCCTAAGAAAAAAGAGAGTTTGCTGAAGGTGATAAATAAGTGGTCAACAGCCTTTGCCTGGTCATACCCTAAACTAACTAGAATAGACCCTAGGATATGCCAACATAGGATTTACATGGACCCCTCCATGAAGCCTTGCAAGCAACCACAAAGGCGATTGAACTCAAAGTTAAAACAAATAGTGAAAGAGGAGATAGAGTAACTTCTCAAGGCTGGGTTCATTTACCCCATTTCCATAGTGAATGGGTTAGTCCTCTTGTAATCATACCAAAAAAAGAAGGCAAATGGAGGGTATGTATAGACTTTAGGCTATTGAATATGGAAACATTCAAAGATCACTTCCCATTTCCATTTGTTGACCAAGTCTTAGACACTATAGTAGGGCATTGCTATTATAGTTTTCTAGATGGATATAGTGGGTACAACCAAATACGAATCGCATCAGAAGACCAAGCCAAAACAACGTTCACCAGTCCTTGGGGAACGTTTTCATACAAACAAATGCCTTTTGGCTTGTGTAATGCCCCTGCCACATTCCAATGATTAGTTCTAAACATATTTCAACAGCAAATAGGTAACGGAGTAGAAGTCTTTATGGACGACTTCTCCAATTATGGGACAAGCTTTGATCAAGCCCTTGACCGGTTAGAGAAAGTATTGAAACGATGTGTTGAAACCAACCTAAAGTTCAACTGGTAGAAGAGCCATTTGATGGTTCAAGAGGGCATAGTACTGGGGCATAAAATTTCACAATCAGGAATAAAGGTGGATCCAAAAAAAAATTAAAGTCATCTATGGAATTACTCGATAACCAGAAACTATCAAAGATATTCAGTCATTCCTCAGACACACTAGCTACTACAGGAGATTTATCGAGAACTTCTCCAAAATTTCCAAGTTGTTGGTGGAATTAACGAAAAAAGATGCATCATTTGAATGGACCAGGGAATGTGAGTGAGCATTCCAAAATCTCAAACAGAGGCTTGTGGGAACTCCCATTCTACAAGCCCCTGACTGGTCCAAGCCATTCCATATCATGACCAACACATCTAATTACGCCTTAGAAGCCATACTAACACAATTAGATGAATAAAAATGACCTTATTACATCCACTGTGCCAGTAAGAGTATCACCGGTGCACAACTCAACTACATGACTATGGAAAAGGAATTAATGGTTGTAGTGTTTGCACTGAACAAATTTAGGCACTATGTATTGGACTACAAAGTATACATCCATACAGATCATAGTGCAATTAGGTTCCTTATGAACAAGCCAACGGTTAGCCCACATATCATATGTTGGTTGGTAATTCTTCAAGAGTTCGATTTAACAATAGTAGATTGGAAAGGCGTCGAGAATGTATTCGTAGATCACCTATCTTGGTTGTGTTGGGACAACAAAGAGGATGAATATGCTATATCTGACCATTTTCCTAATGAAACCCTCTTTGTCAGTGTAGTAAATGATCAACCCATGGAAATAAATTGGTATAGTGGCATTCTTACTTATCTCATTTCCCAAAAAACATCACAAGGGTTGGACTTTAGGAAGAAACAATAGTTTCTTCACAAAACCAAGTACTTCATGGAAATCAAGGGACAACTTCATGGAACATATTTTACAGGTGCAACCTTTCACAATTTAATGCAACGCTTAGGGATTGAGCATAAATTGACCACATCTTACCACCCCCAAGCTAATGATCAAGCTGAGGTTACTAACCGAGAGATTACAAGAATATTAACAAGAACGATTAGCAAATTTAGGCGAGATTGGAGCACGAAACTGAACAATGCTCTTTGGATGTACCACTCCACTTGGAAGCTTCCTACAAGCTATTCTCCCTATGAGTTAGTGTATGGGAAACTACCAAAGCTCTCCATATAGAATGATCTCTGGACACTATCCATGGCTTTCGAACTTCACCTGGACCTCAACCTAGCATAAAAACAATGGTTGACAACTCTGAACGTGCTAGACGAGAATAGATTGGTTGCACTATCGTTAAATGAGTTGCACAAGGCACACAGTAAACAACGTGATGACTTAAGAATTTGAAGGTTTAGGTACCAACCAGGAGACAAGGTTCTTTATTGGAATCCCACGCATGTACCATAGCATAAAAAATTTCAAACATTGTGGGTAGGACCTTATATTATTCATACAACCTTCCCCTGTGAAGCCATGATGATATAAAAGCCTGATAGCCTAGATAAAAGATTATTAGTTAATGTACAAGAAACAACACCTTTCCGTGAACCCACAACAACCAGTACAAATTACACCTTCACTAGCAGGCAACCTTGCTCTCTATTTTGAATCTCTCCCTTGCAATTCAGTCATGGGGGAGATGGCCACCTATGCTGATCATTGGAGGCCCTTAATTCTTTTTAGTTTTTGTTTTACACATTTTTGTTTTACAAGTTTTCGTTTTACACATTTTTGTTTTACACGTTTTTTTCTTACACATTTTTTTTTTACAAATTTCTTTAACTTTTCTTATTTTTGTTTTTCAAGATCGTTATACTTTTTCATTTTGTGTGTGTGTGTGTGTGTGTGATCGACCTTGTAAGTTTTTCATCCAATAAGTGTTCTTCCTGATGGTATGAACTGTTTTTCATTGATTGCTAATGTTTGGTTTTCACCTTTAAGTTATGATGTTGAAACTAAGGTATGTTCTTTTGATATTGTAGGAAATGAGTTCACTTCAACCATCCATCCACTAGTTTCTATGGTCTCTCTCAGCTTGGAAATTTACAGTCCTTTTCTAATAAAAAACTTTAACAAATCGGTGACTGGGCATTTCTCAAACTAAGAAAGGACTCAAGGATTGGAAAAGGGTGTGACTTCAAGGGAACTTGATGCATTTGTGTTGGCCATTCTCTTGGGTTCTTGGATGTTTTCTTCTTGAGTTTTCTTACCGTTCCGATGTCACCCAGTTATTGGAAGCTGAGTAATAAAAATAAGAATTCTTTGCATGGTGTGGTTTTCACACATAAACACATAAAAATAAATAAATAAAATAGTGGGAATTCAAATCACACCCCTTAGATGAAATAATTATTTGGGCTACAAGCATTGGCTATGGAGCTAAAAATGTTCTCTCTGACTAAGGCCCTTCTCACTTCCCATTCTCTCCTCTTTGTTTCATCAGAATGGTGGTGGCTCTTGAAGGATGCATTCTTGTTACTTCAAGAGGATGGATTAGCCAGATGCATTAATGCAAAGTCACTAGAAGTGGGTGGTTTGAGGCCGGAGTTGGAATGAGATTTGCTAAGTCACATTAATCATGCAACACATAAGGGGCTATACACCACCTTATTCTTGAGACTCCATTCCATTCTCTTCTCTCCATCCTTCTCTCCATTAGTCACCTCATTGCCGGTTATATCATTAGTGTATATTTTGGTTGACGCATTGTTTTATTCTTGGTAAATTCTTGCGGTTAAGACTTTACCTCTTGTTCCAAATGACATTCCCAGAGCCTACAAACTCTTTGAATGTGGGTTTGTCAGGGCATTAAGGGCATGAGCCTGCTTTGGGGAGGACCCACTAACATTCCTATTTGGGGCACTAGTTAAATTCTTTCCCCTAACATTTTTGCAATTTATTTTATTTTGTTCATCCCCATCTTGACATCCATATCATCGATGTTACAGTTGTCTCTTTATCTTCATCATTCTTATTCCTTTTCTTTCTCCATTCTATCGCTACTAGAGGTTTGCAATTAGTTATGGGGGTACGAGGCCCAATTTTTTCGATTTTCTCCTAACCCCTACACCTTCGGTAGTCATCAATATTATATCTCCAGACTCGTAATTAGCCATACCACAACTTAGCCAATGGACTTACACTAAAGCAAGGTATCAATTTCATTGAAATTCATTTACTCTTGCTAATATAAGACTGTGTTGTGTGTGCATATGGCAATCATACAACAACAGATTAGATTTGGATGGAACACTTGAAATGGAGCGATGATGAAACAGCTATGCAAGGAGTAAGATCAATGGCGTGCTTACGGATGGACAATGAAAGGTGAAATCCTAGTGTTGGCAGCAACAAAACTTCTTTCTCTCTCTCTTTCTCAAGCTACCAAATGAGACCTGATGTCAATGTAATAAGGTGTTCATCCTTGTTGTCATGAACACCAATTTTGTTGTGTCTTGTAATGATGATCCGTTCACATGTCATCCCATTAGTTTTATTTAAGTCAATAATCCCATACCTTCCCGATATTATTGTAAGGCACTTGAGGATGAGTTTTTATTTAGTCATGGGGATATGATGGGACGCGATATCGCGATGCGTCATCATATCTATAAATAAGAGGCGGCTCTCCCTTGTTTCATCATCCTAGGCTAGATAGTAGTGAAACTCTGGTAGATTGATCACTCTAGAGATAGAATATTTTCCATGTGCCCATATTAGGAGTCCTAAAGTGAACGGATCTTTATTCCAACAAACATTGTACCTGAACACAAGTTTTTGTACAGTAATAAAGACGAGCTTCTTCAATAAACCTTGCAATGCATGGAATAGGCTAATTAGGATTTTATTTATTGTTATTTATAGTTTATCATTTACATGCTTTATTAGGAATTAAATCTTTCTCAACCCTTCTCTCCTAGTTAAGTGCCTCAGTACGACTGCTTCGAGCATGTGCATTACGCGTGGTGATCTTAGCAACGAGTAGCGTTTGGTAGCCACGGTTGCATCGGTTCAGGGTGTGTACGGTAAGTGGGAACGGATGCTGACGCTAGGTCAATTTAAACTTAGTTAGTTAGTTAAAGTTAGTGATTATTCTCTTCAACCCTTCACCTCAATAGAATAGGAGATAAAATAGAAAAAGACTATAAAAATCATATACCTTAGACTTACTTAACCATACACTGTGAAAAATACAAGTAAGTCTAGGAAGACAATGAATGATTAACCCTAAGTGTTCCATGAGGTGTGTAGGCACTTAGTCTGTAGAGTTTGACTGGATCGTGCGTGCTACGCTCATATTCGTATGGTTGAGTGTAGGGGTACCTCGCCACTCATCAAAAAGTGATGTAAATTTTGTTAAGATTAGGACCTTTTTCTTTATTAATAATTGAGTTTCGTAATTTATTTTTTTAAACTATCAATTGTAAGGTTGTATAGCTAAGTAGACAATGCTCTCTCTCTGTCTCTCTTTCTTTCTCTCTCTATGAATTTTCTTTACCCATTATTAATTATTTGGAAAAAGTAATGAAAGAGAGAACATTTCCTTAACATTAGGAGATCATATGAGGGCAAATTTTCATTAAGAAAGAATAAGTTTAGATCTAGAAACTATTGAGAGATGCACCAAGCATAGCCATGACACACACACATACACACACACATAGAGAGAGAGAGAGAGAGAGAGAGAGGACGAGAGAGAGTGCTTAAGGTAGATAAATAAAAAGAACAACTTAAGAAATATCTTACCCACTAACATGAGAAATTGACCAAAGTACATGTAGATATACAAAAATTGATAGTAGAGAATTGAAATCTCTTGATGGAAGAGGTATAGATAATAAGGTAATAATTGGTCATTAAGATAATGTTTTGGAAGAATGAGGCTCTAAAATACAAAAAATTCAAAAATAATTATAGGGACAAGGTTGGCATGCAAGAAAATCAATAAGAAGAAAATATGACTTGTAAAAGTCAAAATGAATGAAGCTCTTTAACAAGTCCAAGGTAGCACATGATAATCCATTTTCAATAGATATATTTCTTATAATAAGACTAAGATCCACATTGATGAGTTGCTTTAAGTTGGATACATTGATAAGGCCTCATCGATTGGGCCTCATTGCCACATCTTACCATGCGTCGATGAGGCCCCATTGACGCAGTGTCAGTTTTCTTAATTTTTGGTTATAAATACATGCTTGTAGCTTCATTTATGGCATAAGTAAATTGTAGTTGTAGCAGAGCTCTTGTATTTTTTCCATTTGAAAATTAGAATTTTTCCTCCAAGTGCTTGCAGCAGGAGTCATTGAGTGTATGGATCTTTATTTGAGCATTGTTGTACCTGAGCACAATAGAGTGTGCAAAAATAAAGACAAGCTTTCTGATAAACCTTGTATCACATTAGATAGATTAGCTAATTTATTTATGCATTTACTATTTCTAATTATTTATTAAATTTTTTCAATTAGTTATTGAATATTTCCTAGTTATTACGTTAATGAGACAATTAAGTGAGATAGATTACACACATAAGTATGACCACTTTGAGTGTAACATGTATTCACTTGGTAATCCCGACAACGTTATTACTTGGTATGTCCAATAGCATAGTGCTTAGTCATCCAATAATAGATACGTGGGTTCAAGATATGTATGGAAAGTGGGAATGGATACTTATGTTAGGTTTAGTTAAATGAGTAGTTACTTAGATAATTTAGATTAGTTAATCAAATTCCTTTTTATCTACAATTCAAACACCAAACTATAAAACATAAAAATGATAGAAATAAAATGTCTCAATTACACTTAACCATACCAACGAATGTCACAAGTGTAATTGGGAAGACAATGATTGACCTTAAGGCTAGATTCACTTTTTAAAGGGCTAATGCATTGGAAATAATAAAGTCCATGGAATTCGACAAGATTGTGGGTGAACACTTTGTGATTCATATGGTTAGGCATTGGGGTACCTCACTGCTCATCATTGCCACCATTGCTAGGGGCTTTGTTTGTGGAACATGCACTATTTAGTTCTAAGTAAATATCATAATACTATTGTATGAAACTAAAGGTCAATATCATTTCCACTATACATAGAATTATAAAAGCACACTAAAAATTTCATTTTGTTTTACAAAATATCTCCTTCTTCTCATAAGAACGAAGATACCAAACCACCAGTCTAACAAGAATGCAATGTGGTATACACTCATCTAGATGAGTTTGTGTCAAACTTCACCTTCATGCTACATTAGGATGAACATATGCGATGGCATGATATGGAGGGAAACATCTTCTTGCCTCTCGATTGATCTATGCCTAGGATGCTATTCAAAACCCTTAGGAAGTTGGGCATGGTAGATCTTCATGAAGAATACATTGTGGATGGACATGACACTTGAAGCTACTATCCCACTGAAACACAATGTAAATGAGATCAACGCCAGGAAAAAATCCATGAAGCTACAAAGGGGAAACATTACACTAATCCCTTGTTCCTACTAGATCAAGAGGACAATGAGTATCCTCCCTTGGAAGGTTCTTAACATGAAGATTCTCCATCCCTTGTTATTGATGGTGAGGGTGTGAAATTGACCCTGTGATCCACTATTCACAAATTGGATTCAGGAAAGAGTGATAGCCAAGGCAAAGACTTGGGTAAAAATCACAATAATAAGGGATCTAAGGATGGTGATCATAATAAACATGAGTGGTGGTAGACACCATGGTGGTGGTCCACCTCCCTCTTCATTCTCTTTATTCAATTCTAAACATTCCTCTTCCTCTAA
This sequence comes from Gnetum montanum, assembly GCA_015680685.1. Classification (NCBI taxonomy): domain Eukaryota; kingdom Viridiplantae; phylum Streptophyta; class Gnetopsida; order Gnetales; family Gnetaceae; genus Gnetum; species Gnetum montanum. The sequence goes on along the minus strand of MNCI01007062.1, from coordinate 259,971 downwards.
TAGTTCTCATGGAAGCTACCATCAAAACAACCATGATGAAGGTGATCGACGAAATACCAATGACCATAAAGGCCATCAAAATCGAAGGGGTTGCCGAAACCATCATTGACATCATCAACACAATGATGATGATGAACCCTTATTGATGACTTGAAGTATGCTCAATATTGTAGAGGTAGTTAAAATCCTGACCAAGCATATGAAGGATAGTTAGATTAAGCGTATAGATATAAACAATATCTCAAGGTTTGAGGGGAGATACAATTCTAATCTATAGACACATCTACAAGCTTTTCAAGATGCTTTTGTCTTACAGAACATAGAGAATGAGTGGTATAAACTCAAGCTTTTCTCAAGGACACTCATTAAGAAAGATAAAAGTTGGTATCAGTCGTTAGAGTTAGAATCTATCCATAGATGGAGTACCATGTTAGAACTATACAATGATAAATACCAAACATACTCCAGCATGTTTAATTTGAGAAGGCAAATCCAAGGTTGGAAACAAGGAGCACATGAACCCTTGGATGTTGCCATGGACTGATACTATTCACTTCTACACCGATGCCCTACCCATGGTTTCTCTTAGAGGGAACAACTTTGCCACATCATAGATTGGCTTAGAGCAGAAACAAGAAGATACCTTGGTGTGTGTGCCCAAGGAAGGTTGTCTGATAGGAGAGCTCATCTGATCCAAAGGTTAATTGAGTAGGTAGCAAAAGAAGAAGGTGAGCTACAAAAAAGGGAAAGTGCTAAAGAGTATATAATAGGGACCATTCCAATAGAAAATGAGAGGTTCAATTTTGTGATGAGGAAAAGTCACCACTTGAAGAAGTGGTGAAAAAAAGACCTTGTCCATTCATAAATCAATTTATGATATTTCAACCAAGGTTGAAAATTTATAGGACTCTTTGGATGAAAAATTTCAAACCATTTTGAGGATTGCTAAAGAATCCAAAGAACAAAATAGTGATCGTAATTACAGGAGGCAAAAAGAAGCTGCACGTGCCTACCAAAGAGATAAGGGCAAAGCTACTGTAGTAGAGGAAGTTGTGGAGTCTGAATCTGATGATGAAACTAAATGTGAAATATGCCAATATGAACATGTTACCCTATGATGTCACACTTACAAGATTCTAGAGTGTATGCATTGAATCCTCACCTAGCACATAGGCAAGCTCTAAGACGATTGCCTTACGCTCAAGGCAATCCAAGGCAATTCCACTAATAACAATAAGCTTACTACCCAATTGGAACTCCTCCACAACCTTATGAATAGTACAAAAAATGGTGCCAACCACAATCATGTGGAATGCCACCACCAAGGAAATAGTACCCTTATGGGCAACCAGATCCATATAGGTACTATGTTTAGCTACCCAGCTTCCCTAAAAGTTCTACAAGTCATGCATCATTCCAGCATCACTATTACCCTCCAGAGTACCACTGAACACATTCAAAATCTACTCGAGGGGAAAACCCATATTTGTATCCTTATCATCCTTCACATCCCTCTAGACCCACACCTCCACCTTCAACCCAATTACCTTCTACTTTGTCTATGTAGAATGAGATTCCTCCATAGCTGCAACAACAAAATGCTGCAAGGGATATACACTCACAACTAGTTTTTCAACCAAGTGGTCTAGATAATTGATCAAGGAAATGACCTTTCTTCTAGTTCAACAGTCCTCTCTAGCCATCACAACCTACTCTGGCTGATCATCCTACATCCCCATCACCCTCATCCTCTACATCAAATACCTTCAAGTGCCTCTTAAACCAAGTGTTGCCTAGGATCTACACTATAATGCTAACTCATGCTTTTTATGACTAGATTAAGGCTGGCAATATTTCTACAAAAAGATCTAAATTGAGAAGTCCACTCATTTATCTACAAATTACTAGACAAGAGCCATGCAAGGCTCTTTTTGACTCTGGTTTCGAAGTTAACCTCATCTTCTGTGATATGTACAAGGCCTGGAACCTACCACCTCTTAAGAAGAGCAACATTTTTCTAGAATTAGTAGATCATGTGATTACTGTCTCTTTGAGATTAGTAGAGGACATTGTCACCATAGTTTGTGGGTGGTCCTATCTTGCTGAGTTTTTTTGGTAATTAAGGTAGAAAACTACAAAATTGACTTTCCCATCATTATGTGAAGGGCTTGGTTAAGCACGGTTGATGCACAAATGGGTGTAAGGGACATATCTCTAGAAATATCCAAGGAAAATGAGCTAGGTGAAATTGAGAAGAAGCATATTTCATGCATCACATACAGTGATAATGGGTGCAATTGCATGCAAAGGATTTGGTCAATCAAGAGAACATACATTAAAGCATGAAATTACTATGCATAAGAGATTAATATTCAAAGGTGTATGTATAAAGCAATTAAAAAATAGGAGGGCACCAAGTGGCTGATGGCTGATTTAGATAGCAGCACAATATGCATGGGGCCAACTAAGAACCTAACATGTGCATATGTTGAAGGAATGAACAAATTTGAAAAAGTTCATTTCCAACTCTCTAATGAAGATGATGATACCTATTGGACAGTTGGAAATTCCTAATCACTTTAAGCAGGAGCCGTTAGAGCTAAAAAATTTATCAATTGGTATAGAGTATGCATTTTTAAAGAATGGTAAATTGGTCATCATTAATGCCAAATTTCTCCTGAATAAAAAGAAAAGTTATTGAAATTGGTGAATAAATGGTCAATAGCCTTTACTTGGTCATATCTAGAGCTAATAGGAATTGATCTAAAGATATTATAGAATTGCATATACACTGACCCAGCCATGAAGCCTAGAAGGTAGCTATAGAGGCAATTGAATCCTAACTTAAAGTAAATCGTTAAGGAGGAGATAGAGCAACTCCTAAAGATGGGGTTCTTCTATCCAATCACGGATAGTGAGTGGCTTAGTCCACTCGTAATAATACTAAAGAAGGATGGCAAATGGTGGATCTACATCAACTCTAGGTTATTAAATATGGAAACATTTAAGATTACTTTTCTTTGTCATTTCTGGATCAAGTATTAGACACCACATCTGAGCATTGTTATCATAGTTTCTTGGATGGTCATAATGGCTATAACCAAATCCAAATTGCACCCAGAGATCAGGCCAAGACAACATTCATGAGTCCCTGGGGGACTTTTGTGTATTATAAGATGCCATTCGATATCTCCAATGCCCCTACAACATTTCAGTGCTTGGTCCTTAGTATCTTTCAAAATCAAATTGGTAGTGGTGTTAAAGTCTTCATGGATGACTTCTTCACATATGGAGCTACCTTTGAGCAAGCCTTGGAACAACTTGAGCAAGTACTAAAGAGATGTGTAGAGACAAACCTATGGCTCAACAGGCAAAAGAGCCATCTCATGTTCCAAGAAGGTATTCTGCTAGGGCACAAAATTTCACAAAAAGGGATTAAGTTAGACCTAGAAAAGATAAGGATCATCCAAGAAATAACACACCAACTAGAGACTATTAAAGATGTCTGGTCATTCCTTGCATACATTGGTTACTACCGATGATATATTGAGAATTTTTCTAAGATTACAAAGTCGTTGGTAGAGCTTACAAAGAAAGATGCACCTTTCATCTAGAACAAGGAATGTGAACATGCATTCCAACAATTAAAAGAGAAACTTGTAGAAACACTAATCCTACAAGCACCAAATTGGTTCAAACTATTCTATATCATGAAAGATGCATCTAACTATGCTTTGGGAGTAGTGCTCATGCAAATAGATGATAAGAAACATCCATATTATATCCATTTTGCAAGTCAAAGAATTATGGGGGCATAGTTAAATTACACCACCATGAAGAAAGAATTAATGATAGTGGTGTATGCACTAGAAAAGTTTAGCCACTATGTGCTAGGTTGCAAAGTATTTGTGCATATGAGCCACAATGTAATCCGCTTCTTAATGAATAAACTAACGATGAGCCCTTGTGTAATATAGTGGCTTGTGACCTTGTAGGAATTCAATATTACTATGGCAGATTGAAAAGGGACCAAGAATGTGGTCGTTGACCACCTCTCTTGCTTAAGATGGACTAATAAAGAGGAGGAGCACCTACTCTTTGATCAATTTCTAGACAAACTCCTCTTTACAAGAGTAATAAGTCAACAAATGCTTGCAAAAGTAACATGGTATAATGGAATCCTCACATATCTTCTCACTCAAGAGATGTCATAAGACTTTGATTTTAGGAAGAAATAATAATTTCTTCATTAAGCTAAATACTTCATGGAAATCAATGGACACCTTTACAAGGTGTGTGCTAATGGCCTAATTCTTTGGTATGTCCCTAAATGATGAGTGGCGAGGTACCCCTACAATCAACCATACGAATACGAGCGTGTATGTGCGATTTGATTGAACTCCGTAGACTAAATGCCTTAACACCACAAAAAACACTTGGGGTTAATTGTTCATTGTCTTCCCAGGCTTGCTTGTATGTGTCATGGTGAATGGTTAAGCAAGTCTAGGGTATATGATTTTTTTGGTATTTTTTGGTTTATCTCCTAAGCTATGAGGATGAAGGGTTGAGAAACTAACTAACTCTAAGTACAACACTAAGTCCTAGTGTCAGCATCTATTCCCACTTACTGTACACACCTTGAACTGTGCAACTGTGGCTACCAAACGCTAATCATTACTGGGATCACCACACGTAACACACGTGCTCGAAGCGGTCATACTAAGGCACTTAACTAACCTATGTGTGATAAGCAGCCGATTCCTTGACTAGCCGTACACATCTGTAGATGCTCGTAATCAAGTCGTACTTGTCCCACGCTCTAGGAGGAAAGGGTTGAGAGAATCTACTCGCGATGAGTAGCTGATTCCTTGGCTAGCCGTACACGTTCGTCAATGCTCATAACCAAGTCGTACTCATGCCACGTCACTAGGAAAGTAGTAAATAACATTAATTAAACCTATCCATGCACTACAAGGTTTATCCGCAAAGCTCGTCTTTATTACCGTACACAACTTGTGTTCAGGTACAAAGCTGCTCGAATAAAGAACTGTTGACTTGGGGGACTCCTACTACGGGCACATGGAAATTATTCTATCTCTGGGGTGATCAATCCACCAGAGCTTCAGTACTTTACTCCTAGGATGAGAAATGAGGGGGTTGCTGCCTCTTATTTATAGATATGGTGGCGGACCGCGATATCGCGTACGCGATATTGCAGGGAAAGACGCGATATCGCATATGCGATATCGCAGCTTATGCAATCTACGTCTCATCATACCCCCATGATTGAATGAAAACTCATCCTCGAGTTCCTTACAATGATATTAGGTAGGTATGTGATTATTGAGGGGAATGGAACTAATGGAATGACATGTGAACGGTTCATTATTACAAGACTTGACAAACTGGTGTTCATGACAACAAGGGTGAACACCTTATTACAATGACATCAGGCCACATTTGGTAGCTGAGAGAAAAGAGGAGAGAGAATAGAAGAGAAGAAGAGAGAAGAGTCTTGTTGCTGCCAACGCCTAGATTGCACCTTCCGTTGTTCATCCATAAGCGCATTATCCATTCTACTTCTTGCATAGCTGCTTTAGCACGACTCCATTCCAAGTGTTTGCTCCAGATCCATTCCATTGTTGTATGATTGCCATTTGCACACACAACACAATCATATATTAGCAAGGGTAATTGAATCATTAAGTAAATAATACCTTGCTTCAGTGTAGGCTCATTGGCTAGGTTGTGGTATGGCTGATATGGATCTGGGAAAATGTAAATGATGACTACCAAAGGTGTAGGGGTTAAGAAGAAAAATGAAAAAAATCTAGGGCTTTAGGAGAAAAATAGAAAAATCAGGCCCTGTACCCCCATGACTAATCATGAACCTCCAGTAGCGTTAGAATGGAGAAAGAAAAGGAGTAAGAAAGATAGGTAAAAAGGGACAACTATGGCATCAGTGAAGTGGATGTCAAGATGGAAATGAACAAAACTAAAATTAATTGCAAAATGTTAAGGAAAAGAAGTTAACTAATGCTCCAAATAGGAATGTCAGTGGGTCCTCCCCAAAGCAGGCTCATGCCCTTAATGCCCTGACAATCCCACATTCAAAGAGTCCGTAGGCTCTGGGAATGTCCTTTGGAACAAGAGTTAAAGTCTGAACCACAAGAATTTACCAGAAAAAAAACAATGCATCAACCAAAATATATACACTAATGATACAACTGGAAATGAGGTGAACAATGGAGAGAAGGATGGAAAGAAGAGAAGTGGAATGGAATCCCAAGAACAAGGTGGTGTACAGCCCCTTGTGTGTTATATGATTAATGTGACTTGGCAAATCTCATTCCAACTCTGGCTCGAACCAACCACTTCCAGTGACTTCACATCAATGCATTTGCTTAACCCATCCACTTGGATAACAAGGATGCATCTTCAAAGAGCCACCACCATTCCGACGAAACAAAGGAGAGAATGGGAAGCGAGAAGGGCCTTGGTTAGAGGGGACACTTTGGTTCCATAACCAGTGTTTGCATCCCAAATTTTATTTTGTCTAAGGGGTGTGCTTTGAATCCTCACTTTGGCTTTTTTTTGTTTTGTGTTTTTATGCATGGGGACCACACCATGCAAAGACTTCTTATTTTTATTGTCTCAGCTTCCGATTATTGGGTAACATCGGAACAGTAAGAAAACTCAAGAAGAAGACAACCAAGCACCCAAGTGAATGACCAACACAAGAGCACCAAGTTCCCTTGAAGTCACACCCTTTGCAATCCTTGAGTCCTTCCTTAGTTTGAGAAATGCCCAGTCACCGGTTCATTAAAGTTCTTATTGGAAGGGAACTGTACATTTCGAAGCCAAGAGAAACCATAGACTTGATGGATGGATGAATGAAGTGATCTCATTGACTACCATATCAAAAGAACATACCTTAGTATCAACATTGGAACTTAAAGGTAAAAATCAAACATTAGAAATTAATGAAAAATAGTTCATCCCATTGGCCTGAACACTTGTTGGGTGACGAACTTACGTGGTGGATGACACAGACACACAAAAAAAAATAGAAAAGTATAACGATGTTGTAAAACAAAAATAAGAAGAGTTAAAGAAATTTGTAAAACAAAAACAGAAAAAGTTAAAGAAATTGTAAAACAAAAATGTGTAAAAAAAATGTTGTAAAACAAAAATGTGTAAAACAAAAACCGAAAAAGAATTGAGGGCCCCATATGGTTAGTATAGGTGGCCATCTCCCCCATGACTGAGTTGTAAGGGAGAGATCCGAAATAGTGAGCGCCTATTTGAATTTCTAAGAAGTGCCCAACTTATCCCAATTGATGATCTTAAGTTGAGGGGTGGAAGTTGGCGACGTTCACGTTCCAATGCGTCTATGCCACGGTTGTTGGCATGAGTTTCCTCAGTTTGTTCCATGCATATTTTTCTGCTCTTATGAGTAGCTGTCAACCACGGGGTGTCTACTACTTCTTGTGCGGTTGCTACATACAGGCATCTTTGTTGCAGAGTTTCTTGGGCACACCTGTTACATGGAGACATTTCCTCCATGTCATCACCTGATGAATCACTGTATGTGATGGATGGAACTATCCTCTTCTCGATCTTTCCACATATGTTTATCTTAGAGATTTCTAAGGAAAGATCGTGGATCCTAAGGCATGCATCTACTGTGCTTAGCCACGCCCTTTCCATTATAATTGGGAAGTCCCCTTCATTGTTGTTCACTTCGATCACCAAAAAGTCAGCTGGGTAGGACCAACCACACACAGTGGTAATAACTTCCTTCACCAATCCCAAGGGAATGGTGATGGATTGGTCCGCCAGCTCTAGTTGGATGGGGCTCTTCTTAAGTTGTGGTAGGTTCTAGGCATGATACATCTTCTGCGAAATTAAATTTACTTCGGAACTTGAGTCAAGAAGAGCCTGATGTGGTGCATTTCCAGCGATCTGCAAATGAATAAAGGGACTCCCAGGGTCAGTTAGTTTCCTGGGAAGGTGGCCTACCTTGATCTAGTCAGTTACGGTATGTGTTAACATAACCATATGTGTTACACTCCTTGGGACTGAAGGGTTCTCTGAAGCATTAGTGGTTAGAGGCCTATACATGTACCCGTCTGCTGGTTGTTGCGAGAGTTTGTCTGGGCTCCTAGTTCTGAAAAAATGTCTCTTCTTTGTACAGTTGTTGCCTAAACTAGTACGCAGTTGGATATTGACACTCTGAATATTTACAACTCTCGCGGTGTTACGTTGCTGCGGTTGGGTAGGAAATTCCCCTTGCATTGTTGGAACAGGTTGTATGGGAACTACCAGAGGAAGAGGTGCGGGTGGACTTAGAGGATGGATGGAATGTGAGATGTCTCCCGGAGGAGAAGGAGTCCTTCTGAAGTACTCCTGAGCTTGGTAGTGACGTTGGGGGGTAGTGTGACCCATAGAGTCACCTGGAGAAACTGGTTGCTGCACATAATAACCGTAAGGATCAGGCTACCGGTAAGGGTATTGATGTGTTGGCAGTGGCATCCCCCATGATTGTGGGTATTGCCATGGCTGATGTTGTCCAATGGGCTGTGGAGGTGTTCCACTTGGATAATATGTTAAGGGTTGGTGGAACTGCCTTGGATTACCTTATGGGTAAGGTAACCTTCGGGGTGTTTGTGGTTGATTAAGTCTTGGATTTAATGCATACATCCCAGACTCTTGCAGATGTGAGATAATTGGGCAACATCCCTTAGGATGGTCATAGTAGCAGATCTCACATCCACTATCATTTTCTAAATCAGAATTTATAGCCTCATCGGAGATAGGAATTTTTCCCTTACCCTTGTTATGTGCAGGGCTTAAGTTTCTCC